>QLPM01005188.1:0-14548 GCA_003314695.1 Albatrellus sp. MG142
GGTGGATTTTATGTACAGATACACACGACCAAGTCGGTCCCCTCAGCCATGTATTAGGAGATATTATGCAAGATTACTGGATGCATTATGAGAATTTCAACTGTAGTGGGTGTTGGCAAATCGACGACAACGGTGAAACAGTGGGAACTGGGAATGAAGTACATCTCTCTTGGCTATATTAACAAGCTGCAACTTGGTCCTGCCTGCCTCAGTGCTCTAATGCTTGCCAGCTCCATGGCTCTGAACGTAGGCTGTCCTATCGACCTTTAATTCTATCAAGGTCTCCATTCCGCAGTTTGGTTCTACCATCAGTATATTTCTTTTGGTAGAGGATGACCCCCCGTTGACCTTTCCACTCATTCTGACCATTCCCCATCTCGATTCTATACCAATTTCAATCATCTTTGGATAGCTCTGATGACGATAGGTCTTGATTTTGGACATCATATGTACTGACCCCTCGAGCCTGTTAGCCAGGTCTTTTTTTTTCTTTCCAAGGCCTGTTGGATCGATATCGATGTTACCAAGTTTCGTACGGCGCTACTGTCCGCTCTCAGTTCTCGGCTTCGTTCCGAATGGTCTGCGCTTCCGGGTCAAATGTCCAATGACATCAGATGAAACCGGCACCAGGACGTACCCTATGAATACATCGCAACATGCCCAGCTCGTGCTGTTATTTTATTATTTAAGATACGGTTCAGCCTCCAACTTCGGACCTCCTTTCCGTAGGATACATGGATCTCAGCAACTAAATGCGCCTTGGAACTGGTGTTCCGATTCCGACAGAGTCTACTATAGTAGTTCTGTCGAGTACGTTATTTTAGGCGATTTGTCCCAAAGTCCATTCTAAATTTTAACCCTGCCAGTGCTGGGGCTATTGCAATTGGCATCGTCTTCGGAAACGGTCGTGGGGGCCATCCTAACTTATTTCTTTACCATGAGAAACAGTCCAGTCTGAAATTTGGCGAGGACTTCCCCGACACTCTGTTGGCCAACTGCCAACTTCAGTCACCCACCATCCTCCGCACATTTCCTGCATACACCAGACGCTTTAAACACAGCGTATCTGCCCATCTCTTTGCCCTTCACCTCGATCTCTGCGATTGTTCAACCCTCTCACGTGCCGAACGTACACAGCAATATCCTTCCAACCCCGCCAGCAACACGCGTTCCAGTTATAACGGAGATTCGCTATCCACACTTGATTTCCACGCTGTCTACAATTAGGTCGCCGTGAGTTCTCAAGCCCACTGATGATGCATCTTGCTACGTAACTATGGGCATTACTTAGTGCGTGGGGCGGTGTCCAACCTCCGCCAGCTTCGGTCAATTATCCCCAGAAAGGGCGTGATCAACTCCTCGTCTGCCACGTCCGAGAGATTTCTTGCCTCACTAGTGCACAGCGTGATAAGGGTGACGGAGAAGCGCCCGCCGGAAACTGGGATTTATTATTTTTAAGTATGAACTTAGGAGCCCAGTTGCATTTTCATCCGGCCCGGTCTGTACAAGCTGCCGCTGGTGGGCATGTTTTCGCTATGCTATGATGTGCTGTAATTCTAGTGTCTACCGTATCTCTCGGTTCCCATAGTCGAAACACTGTACAAGGTAGCGTGCGTGTCAACGGTACCTGTGTTCGTACATGAACTTCTTTTTCTTGCGCTAACTTATTTTGACATGCACTACATTTTTGCTACTCGTATTGCCCTGTTTTTGCTGTTCGCCCTCTCTAACTTAATATGTCTCCTGATAGAGTAGAAGCTGGTGCAGCCGAACCAGAACGGCCCTTGACTGCCAGTGTCACGTCGTCAGATTTAAAGGAACCGCAGGGCGGGGCGTGTGCACCAATGATTATTATTCACCCTTGATCAAAACGCAATAGTGGAGTGAGCTGTTGACTGAACACCTGAAGCAGAATCCCCCAACATTCATCAAGATCGCACGAATTATTGGACGATAAAACATACAGTATTTTCCGCTGACGTCAACCAGACCCGCTGCTCGATGTTTGTCTGATTTCGTTGACAGATAGAGGTACAACCAAACCCTCGAGGTGAAGTATATGCACGTTGGTTTAGGGCACGCACAAGGCGACGGAGGCCGTTGCAGAGCTGCTCCACGCACCTCTCTAAATACAAGCACTACATGCCAAGTTCACCAACTCACTGTCGCCATCTAATAGACTCGCGACATGATCCTATTTATCCGCAGGCAGCTTGGACGCTTCTTCACGCGCCTTCCGTCGTCCGCCCATCATGAGAACCACGTAATCTGCATCGCCTAGTATATGCCCCTCCGCTCCCGATTTGCGCTTGGTAGCCTGAGCTTTGCCCTTCAGCCCGGCCTTTTTCTTCGCTGCTGCCACAGCTGCCGACCTATCGGCGTGGGCAGCCTGCTGGCCGCCACTGGTCTTAGCTGTCTGCGTCACAGAGGTGTTCGTTTTTTTCTGTATGAGATGCAGACGATTATCCACTTGATCAATACTTCGTCTGGCGAGCTGGAGAGCAGGTAGCTGCTCACCGGACGCTTATGTAGCTTAGCGCTCCTGCCCATAGTATGCTACTGGCTCAACCCAAGGATAACCTGATCGATTTGACCAATGAGACCTGTGGTAGGAGTTTGTTGAGGAGTGGTAGATTGCAGAATGTACACGGAGATCGCCGATCACTAGCAAAATTAAGAGTAACAACCCATCCAATTGGCGCCAGATCTATGAAGATTGAGACGGTCGTCTAACAGGTATGTTGTACACCAGCGCGCCATTAGATCTACAGTGTACATGCACATACAGAATGCGGTAACGAATACATGCAATGCAAGTGGATGCGGTTACACGACTAATCCGTCTCGCCTCGCGCAGCCTTCCAGATCGCGGTTCTGCGACCACGAACACCCTCCCGTAATCTGTCAAGGATAGGCACGGTCTGCTCCCAGGATATGCAGGCATCAGTCACTGATTGCCCATATTTGAGTGCGGTGGGCCCAGCAGAAGTAATGTCTTGGCGGCCCTCAATGAGATTAGACTCGATCATAACACCCATGATCATGGAAGCAGTGTCGCCCGACTCCAGTTGTTGAGCCTGCACCGATCGAATGAGTACAGATGGAATCGTGGCACGATTGGAACACCCACAATATCCTCAGCAACGACGATTTGACGCTGGTGCTGCTTCGAACTGTTACCATGACTGCAGTCGATCTACAATTGGCAGGGGTCAGCAGCCAGAAGAAGTAATACACGCCGCCCAATTACCATTATCTTTTGGGGTAGGCCCGCCTTTGCGAGTTTTTCCCCGCAGTCACGCACGTACTCGGCAGCGTAGTTGGGGCCCTTGGAGCCACCACGGAGGATAGCATGCACGTCTGGGTTACCCTTCAGAAATATCAGCACATACTTTTTCAGAGGATAATTCGGATCAGAATTACCACAGTCTCGACAATGCTGCTAAGGCCCTCCTTTCCAACGGACAGGAAGACATGTCCGGAGCGTGCGGCTCTGCAGGCATCAACGGCAACGCCAACAGCACCATCAGTGGAGTTCTTGAAACCCGTGGGCATAGACAGTGCCGACGTCAGTTCCCGGTGTACTTGGGACTCGGTCGTGCGAGCCCCGATGGCACCCCAGGACACCAGGTCGGCTGTGTACTGAGGGCTGATAGTATCCAGGAACTCGCAGCCGGCGGGGAGGCCGAGTTTGGCGACGTCGAGAAGGAGAGAACGTGCCATTCGGAGACCGCGGTTGATTTGGAAGCTGCCGTTCATGTCAGGATCGTTTATGAGGCCCTTCCAGCCGACGGTGGTGCGGGGCTTTTCAAAGTAGACACGCATGATGATGTGGAGGTCTGCCTTAGACTCCTCAGCGTACGCGCGCAGCTTGTGAGCGTATTCGGTGGCGGAGTCTATGCTATGGACTGAACACGGGCTGGAGGGGAGATTTCGAGTGTCAGCATGGAGCTTTGCTAAAGGCAAGAGGTTGACATACCCAACAACGACAATGAGACGGTCATCATTTCCACGTAGAATCTCTTCTGTAGCTTTTCGTCCCTCGAGTACGGTGTGCGCTGCGTTGAGAGTACTGTGAGATATGTGGATATTAAAAAATGATGAGCTAGAAGGCGAAGTATGGCAACACACAGAGGTAGGTCCTCTTGAAGAATTTGAGGAGGAATGAGGGGACGCGTCGACTTGACACGGCTGTTCTCAAGACGGGCGAGAGCTTCCTTGAATCCCATGGTCATATTTGGATCAAACACTGGAAAATGGAAAGAGGGGTGAGCGTCAAGCTGAGAGCCTCAGAGGACAGGAGAGCGGTGGATGGGACTGGTAGACGCAGACGTGTGTTTATAAGGAGAGCTAAGTGACGGTTTTTTTACTTTTTGAGAGCCCGCACAATGGCCCGTGAACTTGAAGATGGGATTATTTGTGCGATCCGATGGAGACTCGGGATGGTGCTACTTCACGATCCCCAAAACGCCCGAGTCATCATCGCTTAATTAGGATAATTAAAAGGTGCAGACCCCTAACACCGCATTATTTAATCCGCTGTGGCAACACAGTCGCGTCACGTTCAGTTGGTCTTCGTCTGCTACACCTTCGTGTTTCAACTTCCACCCTTCCGCTATTACAACATCACGTTATCTCTAGCACTTTGTTAATCCCGTTTCTCTCACGTACGACACGTCCTCTTCTCCGGTTCAGAAGTTACTAACAGCATCTGTCTAGGACTCTGCTCCGCTTCTCGTCATGGATTTTTCTTCTTTTTCTGGAGCCGAGCAAGCTCAGATGACAAGACTCGTTGAGAAAAGACAGGTACGGCCGCGTATTCGACCCCCTGTATTCATTATCTGACGTGTTTCGGCAGATGCACGACTTTTTGCGGATGTACTCCAGCCTCGTGGAACGATGTTTCAACTCGTGTTGTAACGACTTCACAAGCAAGGCGTTGTCGTCAAAAGAGGTGCCGTTTCTGGTACGCTTTGATGAAACTCCTGCTTATTCCAGAGTCTTTGCCAGGAACAATGCGTGGCGAACTGTGCGGACAAGTTCATAAAACATTCCGAGCGGGTGGGTGCTAGATTTGCAGAGCACAACACGGGTACGTCGCTCAGTATCCAACCAATGGAGATGTGAATCGTCACTGTGACGTTGTTACCTCGTCGCAGCGCCTGTGGATTTCAAGTAATGCGGCGTATAGTCTTACTGCACAAACAGATCAGTTAATAGACCCCCTGGCTCCCCCATCTTTGTGCTTACCTCCTTGCAAATGGGGCCACTGCCCCCGAGGCTTTCGCTGTGATATAATGGTTCCAGATATTTTCGTGTCTCAGGACATGCCGTTCTGCTCACATCCTCAAGTCCGACCATCTAGTCTGTTGAAATTGCGAGCTGTCGTGAACGGTGTCTAAAACAATTCAAGTTTGAAGCCCTGGCTGCTTATATAAGCTATGTCCAAGTTACGTAGATAAACTATGAATGGCTTGCACCTGTTACCGTAGCTCGCCGCGAAATAATTTTCTGACAGTTCGAGGATCTCCATCTTTGTACGAGGCTGGATGTTCTTCAATTAGAATGTCTGACTTCGACTGTCCAAAACTAGACCAGATCGATTGGTAGTGTAGTGTCGACCCCTTCCTTCATGTTCCTTCGGGAAGCCTTTGCTCACCGACATTGGCATCTTAATGTTTAAAGGGCAGCTGTGTCTTACTGACAGCCTTCTCTGATTATTTTGTCATGAGGTACGTTGCTCAATGCTCACTCATTTAACAAATGATCCTTTACGCCATAGAATATTGGCTCCGCGACGTTTTAGTCCCTTATATACCTTATCTATGTCTGTCTATGCCATTGTGACATTATGGGATCGTCATTACGCAAGAGCGAGGTCTCGCACCGACCTACGAACGGTTTCGTGAAGCCATTATGAAGATTTACAAAAGGAGTAGCGTTGGAAGATGTCGGGACCGTGGACTGAAGGTTGCATTCCACTCAGGAAACCGCACGACATAATTTAACGCTGACGAAACTCACTAATGACATCTGTGCGAGGCTCAGACGAAGGTATAAGAAAATCTTGCACGATGCGTTGCGGTAGGAAGACTAACGAAGGGTGGGACATGACAGGGACGCGCTACAGAAATAACCAAACAACAGGTACTTTAAACCGAACGAATGCGGGGTATTGTGGTGCGGATGATGATGGGCATGTCACCAACAAGAAGCAGCCCTAAGAGAGACAGATGTGTGCGTGGACTAGCTACGGCCCAAAAAGGGAGACTGTCCATCATAGGCACGCATCCACCGTTTGCGTCCTTGCGTATGTTTATCTTTCGAATGTTATATTCTCTCTTCGCGTGATCGGAAAGCTGATCGCGTCCTCGCCTTCTTTAATCAGATGATTCGGAGTTCATTCTGACTACTCGACTTGTGTATGATGTTACGCAATTGCGTAAAGTTCGTCCCTCACGACTCAGCATCGATGTACACCCCTGCCGTCAGTTGGATAAGCCCGAGAAACTGAGCCTGGAACACCCTCCACCGTTACGTTGACCCCGACTATCCCTTAGCTCAGCTTATCGGACTTGGATTCTCGTTTTTGTGTCTTCTGGGCCTACCTGGCCTAGCAACATGTGCAGGCACAAGACTGGTGTCATTACGTGCAGCCCCACGGACCCTCACCTTGCTGCACATGCCATTTTTGGCAGCTTCTGATGTCCACACTTTGCGTATACACCAGATCTGTACTTGATTTATGGTGACCTGTGTACTGCTAGAAGTGCTCTGGCCAAGGAGCATGTGTCCGGCATCTGGCGGTAAACGGATGGCTGGGATGGCAGGGCAGGGCCAGTTGCCACACCAAGGACGATGGCAATGTAAGTGGCAGTAGAAGTGGGGGCAGAGGCGTCGAAACTGGCGCGGATGTGGACAACAGTGGAAGCGCATATAGCAGCCGAGTCGCGGAGGGTAACAGTGCCGTCGGACGAAGATGGGGAAGGTGGTGGAGGCGGTGGCGGAGGGAAGTAGGGACGGTGGGGGCGCTGACTTGCATTACCCCTTGCTTGCGTGGAGCGTGCTAGACCGGCTGCGCGAGGAACAGGTTGTCGAACCTGAGTTGAATGCGCTTGTAGTGCTTGGTATGGGTTCGCGCTTCGATGTCAGAGCCCAGTCCAATTCATGACATCCATTGAATTGACACGGCGCTATTTTCAGGTCCCCCATTTTTGTTTCCGCTTTCGAGAGACATCGGGGCGGACACGATGCACTGCTGAGCATGGCGTCAAGCTTCCCACACATCTCATGCTTCCGTGAAGGTAGAGATGGTGCTTGTAGTGTGGGAACGCAGCACCAGCGGGAGTGGCGGGTCGTAGTGGCGGCGAGGTAATCAAGGGGGGAGGGCGGGTGCAGTATAACGGAGACGTCGCTCTGTGAGAGGACGTGCTCGACGAACTGCCCTTCAAAAGTGGGCAGATGAAGCGGTGACCAGAAGTCAGGCGTCAGGACGCGATGAAACTTGAAGGACGTAAGGAGGTTCTGCTCACTGAACCGCATGTTTGGTCCAGGAAGTAGACGGGGTTGCGCGTCACGGAGGTAAAGTGATATCATAACAAGACGATAGTCTCAAGAAGTCCGAGGACTTACGGTATCATGTGCTGCCCTGAAATGCAGGTTCGCGACTCATCAGATGGGAAGGTCATCCTTAGAGAGACGGTAAAAGCAGTGATTTCTCATCGCTGTTTACTTGTCCTGGGTTATTGTAGCGGCTGATGCAAGCACTGACTGCGAAGTCTGGAGTGGCGTTACGATCAGAACAATCAAAGATTGAGAGAACGTATACCATGGTGCATACAATTTTCCAGAACTTCATTGTGCCTACTAGTGCCTGTGAGCGATTCCAAGTTCCGACAGAGTCAGCAAAACAGGTTTGTTCTCTCCCAACGGAATATCAGGTGCTCCCGGCATCGGAAGCTTATATTGGATCATATGCCGACGCTAGACACACGCTGGTGCCCTGGAACTGGCGAAACCGAGCGGCAACACGAGGTGCGTAGAACATCGGCGAGCGAGATGCCCGAGAGCCCGGGAATCCCGACACCGATGGTCACAAATCTCACAGCACAGATAGCGATTACCATATCGAGTATCGGATGTTTCTCCTAAAGCCATATAATTATCCGCAGCACACACTCCTAATGGCGTACCCATTCTTTCACCATGTCTGCCCAGTCACTTATTGGACAGAAAGCGCCCTCGTTGTCTCTCACCAACCAGAACGGTGAGGCGTACGAGTTTGTTCCAGGAACACAGGGAGTGCCTGCTGCCTTGTTTTTCTTCCCGAAGGCGGGTGAGTGTGGTGTTGTTTCATTAGCCAGGGGTTACTGGTTACTTACCATCTCCTTTCTGCGCCGTCTGCCACAGGATCTTACGGTTGCGTTCGTGAGGTATGCCAGTTCAGAGACGCGCTCGGCGGTATGCCCGATACCTAATACTGTTCCGTACACTGCACCTGACTTTGAATTTGATCCGCAGACAGTGTCACGTTTCAACGATCCGGTATCTCGGTCGTCGGCGTTAGCCCTGACAGTGTAAAGACCCTCAAGGCATTCGCGGAGAAGCACAAGCTCACAGTGCGTGCCAAGCATCATCTTGTGCTACTGTTCTATGCAGTCTAGAGTGCTTATGCATCCTGGGTCATTTTAGTATCCCCTCCTGAGCGATGCGAAGGGTGATGCGCGGAAGGCGTACCATACGGCGAAGGCTTTCTTCGGCATGGCTGAGGGGCGCACGACGTTCTTTATCGACAGGAAAGGCATCATTCGGTGATCATGGTTTCTCAAAACTGCATGTTTCTGGCTAATATGGGCTGGCAGGGACACGATTGCGACGAACATCGACTACAGCGCGCACGTCAAGTTTGTGAATAAGTGGCTTGACGATCTGGAGGCGGAGGAGAAACGGGAGAGGTCCCAGGAGAATGTGCCCCAGGCTGCGCCTGCCGCCGAGACTGCCCCGCCGCCGTCACAGAGCGAGGCCACTGCGACGGAAGGCGCTCCACAGCCTGCGCCTATGGAAGTGCCTAAGGCGCCGCCGCCGGTGACGTCAACTTGATTATTCTAAGGGGCATGAAGACACACTGTTCGACAGAGGAGATTTGAGTGTATGATAGCAATGACCAAGCGACGGTCTTCTAATTGGAGAGTGGGCATACTTATGGTGATTTTGGACACCTAGTTATTATATTTTATGTTGATAGTATGTAGCTACAACATGCCTGAGACGCCTTTTTTTTGAAAGCAAGATGAGAGACTTTCCTCAAAAAAATGTAGCCAGACTATAATACTCATGATCGACAACAATTCCGAGCCAAATCAGGAGTTGAGTTGGAAGTAAGAAATTCGGTACTGATTTTTGTCAAAAGGTGGTCCCGTGATGGTATGGATACTGGTGTTAGTCCAGTATATCACATGCCTATGATCGGCTGCATGATGTGTCTCGGCCCGAGCTCCCCCGACTTGGACTCACTGGCTTATATTGTTGAGACTCACCAATTTCAGCGGCCACCACCTTGTCCCTCACCAATCTGCACATTTACTCGCCTTGAGCATCTTTGCCTACACCAAATACTCTCCTCCAACACATTACCTCACTCTCTGAACCCATAACATGCCTCTTGTAACACCCGTCACAAGACTGCTTGGCATCCGGGTGTACGCTCATTTCATCTACTAAGGCGGACGCCGTCAGTCTCCCCTCTGATGTGCTCGTGTTTTACTACAGACCTGTCATCCAGGGCGGCATGCAATGGTTCGTGCGCAGGCGCAGGCGTCCTCGTCCTAATGTTGGTAACGGTACTGATACATAGTGTCCGCCCCGATTCGCGTACGCAGGGTTGGCCTGCCCTCACTTGCAGCAGCCGTTTCGAATGCCGGAGGCCTAGGTGGGCTGTGGACACTACCCTCCATGCAGCACGCTGATTTCCGGCGTTCTATTCCCGAACTCACTCCGCGCGCGGGCAGGCATCCTGACTGCCCTTACACAGCCATCACCGGCGGCGCTGCGCACCGCCATCCGCGAGACTCGCGCGCTGACGACGAACAACTTCGGGGTGAACGTGACGCTGCTGCCGTCGATCAACCCGCCGGACTACGAGGGGTACACGCGTGCTGCGGTCGAGGAGGGTGTGCGCATCTTTGAGACGGCGGGTAACAGCCGTAAGTATCATGTCGGGTGTGGGCAGGAGCGGCATGTCGGTTGTTGATCGTGTGGTGGCCCACAGCCGCTCCGCTGGTGAAGTACCTCAAGCAGAATGGATGCATCGTCATTCACAAGTGTACTACGGTGCGGCATGCAAAGGTGTGTGCACCCGCGCCTATGCGTGCCAGCGTCTGCTGACTGGCATGCCGTAGTCTGCCGTCCGCATGGGGGCGGATATCCTGAGCATCGACGGATTTGAGTGTATGTTTACCTTTTGTGGAGCTGTATGCTGGGATGCTGACGGTGGCTAATAGGCGCTGGTCATCCGGGAGAAGATGATATTGGTGGTCTCGTGCTAGTAAGCAAGGAGACAACTCAATGAAAGGGGCTACCGTTCTAACGACGAATAGCTTGCGCGCGCTGCGCAAGAGCTGAACGTACCATTCGTCGCGTCTGGTGGTATTGCTGACGCTCGTGGCATGGCGGGTGCATTGGCTCTTGGGGCTGCGGTAAGCCTTGCGGCTGCTTATGTGGAGTAATGCTGACCTTCTCGCTTCCAGGGCGTGAATATGGGTAAGCGCACCACTCGTGCCTCCAGATGTAATGCTCATATTTCGGATGTCAAGGCACGCGCTTCATGTGCACTGTTGAGAGGCAAGTGGAAGTATAGCGCCCAGAACCTGACGCTGACGCCGAGGTTATAGCCCAATACACCAGAATATCAAAGAGAAGATTGTTGCATCCACCGAACAGGACACGGTTCACATCTTCCGCACGCTGAAAAACACAGCTCGGGTCTTCAAGAACAAGGTGTCGCAGGAGGTTGTCGCGCTGGAGCGGCGGCCAGGGGGTGCGAAATTTGAGGATCTGCGGGAGCTGGTCTCGGGGGCGCGGGGTAAGCTCGTATACGAGACCGGAGACCCCGACTACGGGATCTGGTCTGCGGGGATTGCGGTTGGGCTGATCAAAGACATACCCACATGTGAGGAGCTGATCTCACGGCTGGAGAGGGAGACGGAGGAGATCATCGAAGGGCTCACGAAGCTGCGGGTCGCGAAGGCGAAGCTGTAGCAAGATATGCCACTGGTGGGCCAGTGAGGTGGGTCAATACTTACGCTGCATACAGTATGTGCCCACTCACATTACTGTACAGTCCCTCGTCGTCACAGGTGCTGTACTAACAATAATTATAGTCGCCTACGCACAAGCACTGAGTCCCTCGTCACAGGTTTTATTACTGCCCATCCTTCACAGCAGCTAGAGGTGACTCAATCCGAATAAGGTCACCAGCGCACCAAGCGCCTGTTCGAGTACTGAACTACAGTACTGTAGTCCCTTCGAGACGCCGCGATATTTCCCAACACTTACACAACCCACACTAGTACTGAACTTTGCACCATATTGTATGATACATCGTAAACGCTTTTATGGATTTCTTTACTATCGCGTAGTCATGCAGGCTCATGTCGCCATAGTCTCGTTATACCATCACGAAGTCACGGTGTCAGGGTGTCCAGACAGCGAAGCTATGACACCTGGATACAGTCACTGCGTTGGAACCGTTTCTGCGTTATGGCCGACCCTTCGCCCCGCACTTGACTATATGCGTGGAGACTCTGAGATTTGTGCAAGCCCGAATCACCTGCTGGTGGTATGGTGCGGAGCAGTGGATTGGGCGGTATTTCTCGCAGCGCGTTCAGCCCGAGGTGCTGACATCCCAAAGCTCGCGAAAAATCGAGGAGACAGGCATGCGCTGTACCTGAACATAGGCAAACAATCATTCCTATAGCTGCTACCCACAAGAAGGCAGGGGCGATGAACAGACCTTCAAAACCAAGACATCTGGGGAGCGTTCATCGCTCTCAAAGTACACAGAACCTGTCATCATCGCGTAGTCAGATGCATAAAAGGCCTCCTGGTTGGCAGGAAGGAGGCGCATAACGCACCTGGTAGGCGCCGGGGATCCTTGACCCGCAAGAGCAACGCAAAAAGGGGGAAGTTATTCATCAGACCGACGAGCAATCCGACTCCGACGTCGAAGGTCACAGCAACTAGCCTAGTCTGCAAGATCAAGAGACTCGATGTCAGGGGACGTCCTCGTTATTTACGTTAGAGTTAAAGGGTGCGTACGATGGCAAATAGTAGTGCATACGACAGGATCGTCGGGAGCGTAAATGTGAAGAGCGTGAATAGGATAGTGCCAAGTAGCAGCTGATCAACCTCGTAGTGCCATGAGTCGACATGGTGGTGCAATCTGTTCCATCGTTTGCCTGCCAAGCCACACAACCAACGTGTGAACTGCCGAACGTCCAGAAAACTAAGTGATAAGTGAATCAGTACCTCGAAATAGGTTCCATAACGAGCGCAGCGTCTTCAATTGGTACGATGCGAGCCAACTGCAGATAGTCCAGCACGTCGCGACATGCAGCGTGAGGAGGGACAGCACATCCATCGACATGGAGAACACAACCGTTGACCCGCAATACCCCGAACAGCCAACAACATACACGACACTTGAGAGGTGCGGGGAAGCCAGCTGGAGTACAACTGATGGCAGAACGTTAGCAGAGAGACGATACGAAAAGGGTGGGTCAAAACGCCACCAGACGCACCTCTCCACACCTGGGCAATACCTAGGAACGTCGCACAGCAGAAGTGACCGAGCTCAGTATTCAGCTTCAGGCCCGCCGGCCAGTCGTCCAGCCACAGGAGCGCAGCCTGCAAATAATCCACCGAAAAGCTCTGCACAGTATGCATGAGTACCCGCAACGCTGCAAGCAAGCCGTGGCTCACGCACATGGATCCACTGCTCAACTACGTTTGCGATCACGACATGATTCTGGGACACAAATGTGCCGAGCGCGATGCCGATAATAAGATCGTTGAGGATGAGCCACATTGCGTTATTGAACCTTATAGGTCCAGATGAATGCGGACTGACGTGATAGATGGCATGCAGAGGACGCACTGTATATATTGCGGAGACGTTTCAACCTTCCTATAGCTCTCTAGTACCTGGGGCAAGGATGGAAGACCCTGGACAAGTCGCGCACGCGTCCAGACTTGTTTCACTGAGGCCTCGCGATATGAACGAAGTACACGGAAACTCAATAGAAGCGGGGCTCACCGACGCTAGAGTGATCCTTCCATACGGCCAGCCACAGGCAGCATCGCGTCATGGATATAAACAGTGTGCGCACGGTGCGGACACATTCCGCGATGGCGGTACGCACAGGCCAGGGGAAAGCCGCGTCAAGCAACTGCACAATGAAGTGGCTTACAAATGCCCTGACACGCGCGAATCGCGACTCGCGGGTGCGCAATAGCGCATGCAGATGCTGCGCACAATTCAGCTGGCCATACCAAAAGCTGGTGAGAAGCGTCTACGTGAGATTTGGCAGATGGAACGCACCTCGGCGATAATATCCTCGTTCAGCCCCAAGTGTCCCGACAACGGGTGCGCCGCCATGCCGCGGAAGTTGTGCAGCACCGACGCCAGTGAGGCACCTGCAGTAGGAGTCCCGTGCGACAAGCCGATATCATACAGGCTCACGGTACCAAACACAGACCGCCGATACGAAATGACGATGCCTCTGTGCTTGTGTGGTCTGTCTGCAACGTGCCTGTACATGTCCATCAGCCAGCGTTCCGACGGCACGCCGGATCTAGAGCACTCAACGGCACGACACTGCCCCTGCTCAGTGCTCTGCCCTCACCATCCATGTCCAGTGCGGAATGACAGTATCCCATGATGGTGGGCAGGGTGCACTGCGGGGCCAGCGAACACGGATAGTGACTGAGTACCGCGAGCAGGGTGTCCCGTGCGTTTTCTGCATTGCCGACTAGAGTGTGAGCTACCCACCCTCTGAAAGCAGTAAAGTGCATACCGGGTGATGAGCAGCGGAGTATACCTGCCACACAGACTATGTGTGAACGTGAGGACATGTGTGTCCAGCCAAAGGCATACCCAGGTGCAGAGAGGTCTTCGTCTGGCCAGAAGATGTAGCTCACTGGCATGTGTGCACTACCATCAGCACCAGCAGATGCAGGGTATCGCCACGAATCCCATTGTTGGCAGAACTCTGATGCCTGCGGGCGGGGCATATCCTCCTAGCCGTGCGTTAATATGTTTGATTTCTCTTTGGCGGGGTTTGGGGTGCACGTGACCGCGACATAGGGCCTCGTGTTTTGCACGCAGTGTTGAGAGTAAATTGATATTTTCTGCTTTTTCTCCCGAAACGCGTTTCCCGCTTTTTGATTATCTTTCTTCAATCGGCTCCGTTCCTCGCCGCGTTGGCACAGTCTATGCTTGCCTCCTCTTCCTCTCCCACCATGTCCCCGCCCACCACCCCGCCCAACACCC
>QLPM01005191.1:0-18514 GCA_003314695.1 Albatrellus sp. MG142
TCCTGAATAGGCTGTAACATACAAATGGCTGCCTGATTTCTGGACCGGTTACTAACCGGTGTCAGTAACCAATATTAGTAACATTTGAATCATTCACGGAACCATAACGTGAACACCTTGGACAACTGCGCTCCAGGGTCGACCCCACTGCCAACAAACTGGTTAGGACAGCAGCGTATAAATGTGTCGTCTGTCCCGAGCGTAGCGGCACGCGTAGAATTCTTTCTCCACGCTTATGTTTGGACGGACCTTGCAAGACATTTGTGATACCCTCACACCCATCGATGCTATGTCAATACACTAGTACAAGATGCTGCTATAATATTATTCCGTGAGTCCACATCCACTTCACAAGACCTCAGCTATTCCGGTGCCTAAGAAAGCGGAGGAAAAGTTGGTAGAACTCCAGTCTTCTTCTCCAGCATTCAGCAATACAGTGCCGTCATCCGTGTTGTGATCAAATGAGTCATTGACACTTAGAGTTCCAAAAGTGATAGTAGGTAATGACTGGGTTTCTCTAAACGACCTTCTTGTCTGGCGCAAAGGTTTGATGGGACGTAGGGGATGCTGAGAAGGAATAGAACCATCGGCGTCCAAGACCGTCCTCTCCAGCTCAGCACGGTCTTCACTGCGCCCCTGTGAGTTTGCATCGATTTCAGCGTCTGATGCCTCCTCTCCGTCGGTGGTATCAGACCTGACGCGCTTTCTCGCAGAGGAGATATTAACAACTCCACTGGTTTGACGGGAATAGACTGCGAGGAATACATCATTCGCAGACTGGAAGATAGGGTTCTCTTTGAAAGAGATGGTCGGGTTGGATGTTGCTCTGGAGAATCTAGACGACGTAGATGTGGGCGAGAATTTATGGGTAGCGTAGCCCTCTGCGACGCCTGCATAAAGAATTGTCAACTCAGTCCCAAAGTACACGAAAACTCGTGCTTACTTCTCCTTACTCGAGATCCTACATTCTGAAGCTGAGCGGTAAGGTCAGGCGAGACGCTATGAGAATGGGTAAGGAGTGATATACTGTATCCATGAATCAAAATGAACGCACAGGTGAGTAGCAGAGGTTGTGAAAGAGGTGGAGCGAGAGAAGTGATCTCTCTCAGTCAAAACGCGTTTTTGCCGAGCATTGGACATGGTTATGGTTGAGATGGGGAAGAATGGACTTATTCTGTGATAAGTCGAAGAGGACAGTCAACCTGAACTTGAGCGACGAATGAGCTTACGCTGATCAGGAACGCTTACATTCATTTCTGAAGCTCTTGTCCAGGCGTGTGAACGACGTCGCTACAATCCGAAAATTCAAAAAATCCCAAAAAATATAATAAAAAAGAAAACATAACATTCCATGTTAAACACATCTCCCATCTACAATTCTATATTCACCAAACACTGATTATATCAAGAAAATGTCACCATTGCTATCTGACAATGATTATTGCAGTCCACAGTCAATGTCTGCCCGCGAGTGTAGCTCCAGTTGTCGTGAGTCATCTTTAAAAGCCGTTCTAGGCTCGGTTTGGCTGAAAACCCGTCCTGGCTTGTCTTTCTCATACCTTGGTGTCACCCAGCGCCCGAATTCGTAGTTCATTCAACAGATCATAGTAGAATCATCAGGAATGGTCCAACTTGAAGATTCGTCAATGTCGCTTCTGGGGGCATCCACATCCATCTCTCAGGGAGCGGAAGCGGCACGTACAGGTTTATGTATTACTTTCGAAATCTCATTGTCCTACAGAAGGTGTACAGAGGCTATTTGCATCGCTCGCAGACGCAGTCCGCTCAAGACCTTCCGATACTTTTCAAGCATCGTTTCCAGAAACGCTATCGACATCCATCTCTTGACACTACCCTGACGCGATCACGCGTGGCTGGGGAGGCCAGAGCACTGATAAAATGCCTTCGGTATGTTGAGAGCCATAATGTTTGCGTTCGTTGTTAATTTGGGTCGATTTTCCGTCTTGAGTGTGTAGATGTGGGGTGAATGTCCCAGGCATACGTATGGTCGATGCTGCAAGTGGTGTTCTTGGGATAGAATGGATAGATGGAATGAGCGTGAGATACTTGCTTGGCGGTGGGGCAGAGGATGAAGTAGAGGAAGTCTTCGAGGAGGATGACTCACCTGTGGAAGAACCTGCCGAGGAAGATCTTTTTGCAGAGTACCATGTCTCTAAAGGTTTTTCTATCTCTTTGCTGCTTTTGCCTTGTTGCTTGACCTGTGAGAGCATTAGATGCTGTGATGTCGATGATTGGAACGGAGATAGCGAAGATGCATAAAGCCGACATAGTCCACGGGGACCTTACAACGTCGAACATGATGCTGCGCCATCCATCTCGTGGCGATACCTCATGTTCTTCGGCTACTGAACTGGTGGGCTGTGCTCTATCACTCTTATCTGAGATAAGGATACTCACAACTCTGGAGTATGCAGATTCTTATCGATTTTGGTCTAGCTTACAGTTCTGCGCTCGTTGAAGACAAGGCAGTGGACCTGTATGTCTTGGAGCGCGCGTTTGCTTCTACGCACCCAGACTCGGAACCGCTGTTTGTATCAGTCATACAGGCGTACCAACAACAGATGGGAAATGACTGGGGACCGATTGGACGCAGATTGGACGAAGGCAAGCCCTTTGAGACTTATACTTTCCTCTGTTCACAACTGTGCAATTCATCTGTTCAGTGCGCTTGAGAGGACGAAAGCGAAGCATGGTGGGATGAAATGTTGTATATGTGCCTGCGCAGCGTGGCGCATTCCGTGTTTCCGGAACGCACGCAACTTACTGTAAACATGTAGTGATATGACGTTCATGATGCTCGCGAGGGTGTAGCTTTACACCGCTACTACCTATCACACACAAGCGGCGAGAATCGGAACTGTACTGGGTATGTCAAGGTTAAGGTTAATGCCACTGTTTCTGCTTAATTACTACTGGGTGCGATTTTGTAGAGATTGTCAGAATATACCCGGAGTGCTTCTGAGCGATACTTGTGTTGTAGATCCTGTTGTAGATCCCAGGTTGCTGCTACCGCGAAAAGATGCCTAGCACACAGCCTCAGTCAAGCATCTCCAGACGGAGCTGTACAGTACTGACAAGTCCGCAGCATCGTACGGCAACATACATGTGCGCGCGTACATGCGCCGGTACGCCACTGCAACAACTTGCCACTCAGGTAGTGGTGGCTGTACTATGAGAGATGATAAGTATGAGTGCCGAATGCTTGGCGCATCAAGCACTGGCTGATGAGAACTTGGTTACTGCTTCAGAGCACACACTCTGTCTCTGCCATCATCATTCCCGTCCTCGTGTTTCTAGCTCTATTTTCAGGCCACATCCTTCTATAATCAAGGTAATCTCGTAGCTAAGGAGTATACATACATATGGACACTTTCGACGGTTCCTTACAGCATTCGGCCCAGAGTTCTTCATCTTCTGCTGTTGAGTTGACTGGCTCTCGCACCCCAACAGGGGTTCACAGCGCAGGGCCCCCTTCACCCTCTGTCCTTGGCACTTCAAACGGAAGCTTTGCGCGAAGGAGGGTCAGCTGGGTGGAGGCCGGGCAGGACCCTCTTCACATCGACCTGGACTCTCAAACCGGCCCGTCTGACCTGCGTACTCTTCCGTCGCGGACGGCGTACATTCTAGACGATGACCCTTTTATCTCCTATCCCCTCGAAGAGCCCTTCAGAATGCAGTCTTATGCGACGAATACCCGCGCTGCCACGTCGGTCGCTTCATTAATAACTTCCTCACACGATTCTGGCACGTCGGATCTCGACACGGGAGACCTAGGCCACGACGACGACGAAGCACATCTCACTGCTAATGTGTCTGGTGTTGGAACGTCTGATGGTTGGTATGCGGAGGAGTCGATGGGAGCGGCGGATAGGGATGCGGAACATATGGGTGGTGCGACCCCCAAGGCACCCAGGCGTATCACCCGATATGACACCGGCCTGTCACCCTTGCAGCGGACGGGTTCTACGATTCGGAGTGTTTCGCGGGACCTTAGGCGTGTCTCGTTGCGTGTTGTGAACCTGGCAGGGATGGGGTTGGAGGATCATGTGCGACTCGCTGACGTGGATGATATTGGCGGTGGCGAGTTTAGGGCAGGCATGAAAGGGAAGGCGGGCGAGTTACGTGGTAAGGATGGTAGTGACGAGGATGAGGACAAGTCACAGGAGATGCAGGATCTGAGCAAGAGCTTGCCAATACGAGGTCGGACTCTTGGTTTTCTTGGGCCGAATAGCAGAGTGCGGCTGGCTATGTATAGTTTTTTGATATACCCGTAAGTCGACATGTTGCTGTCACTTCTAGTACGCTGACAGCCTCTTCTAGATGGACGGAACCACTCATCCTTTGTTTAATCCTTTTTAATGCTGTGGTGTTGACAATTCAAGCTGCACGTACATCGACATTGCCTCCCGACAATTCTTCGCCAACACCGGTCATTGGCTACTTTCACTCCTGGGAGGATTACGCACTTTTTGTCCTCTTCATCATCTTCACGTGCGTTCCGTGTACTTCTGCTTTCCAGTCTGTGAGCGCTAACCCGAGGTGGGTAGGCTGGAAGCCTTCGCACGAATCTGTGTTACAGGTTTTATATTCGATCCTCAAATACCAGTCTCCTCCCTTTGGAAGTCACTCATCTCTGACTCTGATATTGGAATCGCGACCAAACCGTCTCTCGTGACAGCCACCCGACAACCCTCACTGACGCAGTCCCACAATCAGTCTCAGCTTGGGCGAAAACAAACGATCACGAGTCGTTTGCGACGGTTATATTCCAATGTCTCTCGTCCGTTTGCACTAGCACACAGCTCATCCTCTTTGCCCCCTGACGCGTTTATCACACCCTCCACCTCCGCCTCCACATCAACCTTGGCATCGGCTTCGACGAATCGACCGGCCCCACGTTTGGGACCCCTGCGCTCGGATGCGACGGCAGTTTCTACCACTCTTGTCATGGAGAAGGGAATATCCGGGGAGGAGCACTTACATTCGCGTCTGCGTAACTCGTCTCGTCCGACATTTATGTCAAGCGCAATGCGTTCCGACGGCGGCGATACGCTTTCGCTGCCATTTCGCCTCAGCGTCGCGATCTCTCATGGGGTTACTGAGCGCAATGTTCCATACTTCCGGCACAGCTGGTCGAGGATAGACTGCATTGCTATCATGGGATTCTGGTTGACATTCATCCTTGCTCAGACGGGTATTGAGCATGGGCAAACACACATCGGTTTGTTTAGGGCCCTGAGTGTGCTCCGAACCGCGCGTCTGTTGACTATCACTTCGGGTACTACTGTAAGCGATTTTTACATTTGTTCTTCGGGGATGCAGTTTTCATGCGTGATTTGGTGGACGCATAGACGATCATGCGCTCTCTGAAGACCGCAAGGCCATTACTGACCAGCGTAACTTATTTCGTCCTATTCGCCATGGCTCTCTTTTCGTGAGTACTCTAGCTCGTTATTTATTCCCATACGCCTGACATTTCCCAACCAGAATCATTGGTGTCCAGTCTTTCCGTGGCTCGTTCGGAAGAACTTGCTTTTTGTCGCCCACCCTTGGTGAAGACGAGATCAAGCTCACTCAGATATGTGGGGGGTACATCGACCCGGTGTCTCTCGATACTGTAGGATACATCCAGCAAGATGGTACTAATGGGTCAGTCAAAGGGTACATCTGTCCGTTGGGTCAGACCTGCAAGGTATGGGCCACTTGGATCTGATAGTGGACATGAGATTTTGATTGTCTGCTCACCGCCTCCTAGGAAACAAGCAATCCACAAAATGGAATACAGAACTTCGACACGATTTATTATGCCGCGCTTCAAGTGATCGTCATAGCGTCTACAAACACGGTGGGCAACAATCGTCTTACTCACACATACGTTCGTCTGACGGAAATATATTTAGTGGACACCTGTGATGTACTCTATGATGGACGGAGAGTACTTTCTGTCCTGCTGTTTCTTCATTGTTGGCATCGTTGTGCTAAATTTCTGGCTCATCAATCTGTTCGTCGCCGTCATCACGAACACTTTCTCTGCAATCAGGGCAGAAACACACAAGAGCGCGTTTGGTGCTGCTCCGTGCGTTCTATTTACCATTTGTTGGTCTATTGTCTTCTGATCGGTTGGTAATTAGGTTGAAACCGGTAGTAGACGAACAAGACGAGACCTGGATGGCTGTGGACGGTCGAAACGTGCCCAAGCGCAACAGGGTCCGCGATGTATATGAGAACGTTCGTTGGTGTTGGGTTGCCCTTGCCCTTGCCTCCTTGGTCTTGCAAGCTACGCGTGACGTCGGCAGCAGCGCTACGCACCTGGCAGTAATGGATAAAGGCGAACTCGGGCTCACTGTTGCGTTTGACGTCGAGATGATCATCCGCATCGTTGCATACTTACCCGACTGGCGCAGCTTCTTCTCCATGGGCGAGAATTGGCTGGACTTGCTTCTGGTCATCGTCACCAGCATAATCCAGATACCAGCCATTCATAATTCTTCGGTTTACCCGTGGATGACGATTTTCCAGTTGGCGCGGTTCTATCGAGTGATCCTCGAGATTCCCAGGATGAAGCCCTTATTGGTGAGCTAACCCTGTCGAGCTATGTCATGACCGTCCTGGAATAAGCTGACCTTGTATCCTATACCAAGCTTTCGGTCTTCGGAAACCTGTACGCTCTCTCCAACATGTCGCTGTTCTTGATGCTGGTGAATTACATCGCGGCAATCATGGCTGTGCAGTTCCTGCGCGGTGACCTTCCTTCGAGCAATTCAATGAACTTTGGCCAGATCTTCACATCATTCCTAGCGATCTATCAGGTTTTCTCCTCGGAGAATTGGACAAATGTATTGTACGGTTCCGCAACTGCGGAGGTCGGTTTAGGTCAATCTGCTATCACTGTGCTGTTTATATGTGTCTGGCTCTGCTTCGCATATTGTGAGTTCACTATCATTGTGTCTGTTCATTCAGTCTGAAATTTCGCCTGGAAGTCATCCTCTTGCAGATGTTCATCGCAGTTATCAACGAGAACTTTCAAGTTGCCGAGGAATCAAAGCGGGTTCAGCAAGCGAGTCATTATTGGAAGTCCTATCAGCCCCAGAAGGCCGGCGCATCGTGGCTCCGGAAGCTTAATCCATATTGGTGGCTCAAGCCTTCTCCGAAGGCAGTCGTCGTCGAGAACCTTCCATCCAACTTGGTTCTGCCTATGCAGAAAGCTTTGGTGCAGGACTATGTTATTCCGGCGCCAGACAGGCAGCTGAGAAATGTATGGCTCTGCTATGCTATCAATCTTTGTTGCCGTAGCCTGACGTATTATGTTATAGTCATTAAGTACAGGAGGCAGGAGACGTGGCATGCGACAGTATACGAGCAGGTCGCTTACGATGTTACAGCAGCTATTTGTTGGCGATACCTATACCAACGACGTCCCACTCGCGAACTTGCGCAATGTTCATAGGGCCTCGATGCTTGCTCAAGATCCGAATAACGAGGAAATGGAGAAAGATCTGTGAGGTTAACATTTTTGAAGACGGGCTTCGTCTGACTGATTTTTTTCCAGTGACATCTTGGCTATCGGCAATAACGAGACGACCGCGGAAGATGTCAGCGACGAAATTTATGAACGGAGAGCACAAAAGGCCGACTTCATCCGCGACCATCCTACGTACGACAAGACATTCTGGATTTTCTCCCAGAAGAATACCATCCGTCGCTTTTGTCAAACAATTGTTCGGCCAGCAAACGGGGATCGTATCTTTGGCAAACCGCCAGTAGCATTCGCTCATACTATCTTCCAGCTCCTGTTACTTCTGACGGTAATCAGCGGTATTGTCATAGAAGCGATTGCCACCCCTGTCTATCGTCGTGACTGGTATACTGAGCATGGACGCGTTCGGGGATCATGGTTTGATATTTCAGAGACTGTCTTCGGGCTGACGCTGGTGGTGGAATTTATCATCAAGATCATCGCAGATGGCTTCCTGTTCACCCCAAACGCTTACATCCGAAGTATCTGGAATATCTTGGACTTCTGGATCATGATTGGTTTGGTAGTGAATGTGACGACTAGCCTAATCCTCGTGGGAGGCCTCAGTCGCTTTAGTCGGGCCCTCAAGGCCTTGCGGGCTCTTCGGCTCATGACCCTCATCGAGAAGATGCGATCGACGTTCGAATCTTTGATTCTCTCTGGAGTCTCCCGTATTCTGGACGCGGCTCTGCTTGCCATTCTCTACATGATTCCGTACGCCGTATGGGGTCTCAACATCTTCGCCGGCTTGGTGGACGGGTGTAATGATTCCAGCGTTGCAGGAATATCGGACTGTATTAACGAGTATTCCAACAATGTCGTGAGCAGTGCGTTCTCCTATCCCGTCCCTCGTGTCTGGAACCACCCTTCTCCGTCGACAACATTCTCTTTCGATAATTTTAGGGCATCCCTCCTCATTCTTTTCGAGATTGTATCTCTTGAGGGGTGGATCGACGCCATGATTGTGGCAACGAGCATTACAGGATTTCAACAACAGCCACAGACAAACGCTTCCCAAGTCAACGCCATCTTCTTCGTGATCTACAACTTGCTCGGCGGTGTAGTTATCTTGACAGTGTTCGTCAGGCAAGTATACATTTATGTTCAGCTCCTACAACGTTCTCATACGCGCTTTCGACAGTATTATCATCGGCAACTTCAGTTCTAAGACTGGTTCAGCGTTCCTGACACAACCACAGAGGGAATGGATTGATTTACAGAAAGTTATCAGCCGCCAGAAGCCCTCGAAGAGACCGAAGGTCAGGCCAACGTCGACTGTTCGAGCTTGGTGCTTTGATCGAGCCGTACACAAACATGGATGGTGGTCACGAATGATGACAGTCCTGTTCCTCGTTCATATTTTTGCACTGATGTAAATAAATCGCTTCATTATGTGCATTTCTTTACTGAAACCTCCCAGGACTCAAACTTTTAGTGCGCAGGAGACTGTGGATCCAATCCGAAGTACGTCTCCTACTGCCAAGATCTCCCATTGTTGATCGTCCGACTTTGCTTAGATGCCTTCTTCCTGGTACTCACACTTATTTACATGGTCGACATCCTGATTCGTTTCTACGGCCTGGGTTGGCGCAGCTTCCGAGCAAGTGGTTGGAACGTCTTCGATGTTGTCGTCGCCAGTGGCACCCTCATTACAACAGTTTCTGTCCGCGCGGGAGCCAAAGGCTACGCGATCGATCAACTACAAAAGCTGTTCCTCGTCAGCATCGCCTTTAAGCTCGTTCAACGGATGAACAGCCTGAACAAATTATTCAAAACAGCCGTGTAAGTTGCCAACGTCCACCAAGATGTATTTCAGCCTCACCTTTACTCCAAACACAGCTCAAGTTTGCCGGTCTTTGCCAGTTTGCTGTCGCTTTGGGCTACGTTTTTCTTATTCTTCGCCATTCTGCACTTGGAGGTATTTAGCTTGACCAGGTGGGGCTCTGGCGAAACTCGGAACCAAAATTACTCAACGCTGGGCTCGTCTCTAGTCATGCTGGCGTTCATGACCAGTGGGTGAGTACAGCTTATCCCTGCCTACGCACTATTGCTAAAACCCGGTGAAGAGAAGGGTGGAATCAGTACATGCACGATTAGTACGTATCATTTTGTTGCAGCACGACTCCTTGTGCTGATTTATGTGCAGTGCGGTCGGATACCCCAGGTGTACAAATTCATCACCCACAGACCCTGACACCGACTGCGGAAGTACTGTGTGGGCCTACACTCTATTCATAGCGTGGAATATACTCAGCATGGTCAGTAACATTCGTCCGGTCTCTATCATGGATATTCAGAGTATTCTTTCCAGTATATCTTTGTGAATATGTTCACTGGTAGGTCCGGATCTTATTGTCAGCTGCTGCATCAGTCAACCTCATTCAGGTGTTGTCGTCGAGAACTTTTCATACGTTCTGCAATCAACAGGCGGGGCACAGACCGTTACGCGGGAGGAGATGCGTGCTTTCAAGAACGTCTGGGCACAGTTCGCAAATCAGAGAACCGGCTTCCTGGAGCGCAGTCGCTTTGTGCCCTTCTTCGCGGTGAGGACTACACGAGCATTCGTTTCATTCTAGACTCATTCAGTCTGCTTTCAGAAATTGAGTGGGGTATTTGAAGTGCGCATCCATCCTGTGGAATGTGGCGTGCATAGCATACTGGACATGTGTAGCATCCCCAAAGAGCCGCCCAATAATTGGAAGTCCAACCACGCTGCGGTCGAAGGCGTGGATATTCGGAAGCTGAATGCGGCACTCAGTAGCATCGACTACAACACAATAAGAAAGCGCCGTAACTTGTACAGTCGTCTGTATCATGAAGCCATTGTATGCCATCAGCATAGCAAGGGCATCTCATTCACAGACATGCTTTTGCTGCTCGCGCATCACAAACTGATTGTGGACAAAGACGCCTTAGTGTTCGTTCTCTCACACTACACTACACCACACCTTCTAACGTTCCTAAAGCTTGAAAGATTTGGTAGTTCGGACCGAAACTAACAGACTTGTCGCTGACCTTGTCAATTTGGACCGTGTGCGATCGTTACTCAAAGCTATTACCACCCGTCGAAGGTTTAAAGCTGATAGAAACGCTGAACGGGAGAACGCGCGTCGCGCAAGATCTTCACATGGTCCGTGAGATATCTTCTAGACAGTTCCGTCAGCTCACTCATTTGTCATCTAGATATACCTGCTATCATTGTCGACAGACTATCAACGACGCCGCCGCCGCAGACGACGACTCAGGATATCACGTCTGCGAAGAGGGATTCAGTGGGTCCTTTCGGCGACCCCGAACCGCCTTCGCCTACGGGGCGAAATCCTTTCATTGATACTCTCGACTTGTCGACGGTTGGCGGGGCGACGGTTCGCCCCGCAGTACTGCAAAGAAGTCGGCGAACGAGTGATATGAGCGTGCTGACCTCGGATCTTGGCTGGCGACATACGTGAGATTTCGCCATCCACCGTATACGGGACAACTTACTGACCATTGTCCGCCTCACCAGCCGAGACCTGTCTTATCGAGACTCCGCACTGACTCTAGAAGAGGATGGACAGGATGTGCTCGCGACAATGCAGAATTCGTCATGGGGCGGTAAGCTTCACAGTCTGCTTCAATTATGGGACATCCTACTGATGAATTCGCTATCTAGAGATGATGCTGGAAGCGGAGGAGGAAGAGCATAATCAATAATCATCACTTTCTATCCCTACTCACCTTTGTTATACCTTCGCTATATTCAGATTTACGGGACATCTGCTTGCCACCTAGACTATATGTGTACCACATTCATTGTTACTATACACTCTTATATTATCCCTGCGGACATTCATGAAACGTCATTGTGATAGTTCCTTTTTCTCCAACTGTTTCGTTCAATTGTGGCCTGGGCGACCCAAGTCACTTGTATCGCATTTGTATGATGACCGCATCAACTGCAGCACTGAAGTCGTAAGACACGCGGAGTACAACAACTAGCGGTAAGGATTGACAACAGCGTAACATAAACACCCATCTTATTCCCAAGGAGACGAAGAGAACAGAAGGGTTATCCAATGGATGATAGCAGAGACGATGACAGTATAGATGTAGAAAATCGTCTTATCATGGCAGCTGACTCACCTGGTAGTTTCAGTTCAGTGCATCGGCTAATCGTGGCCTGCGACACTGGTCTTGAAGTATGCATGAATAGTCATTAGCCTCCCGGGTGCCGTTCATGTCTCGAGGCTTTCAAACCGTCCAGGCCATCATGTCATCTGCTTTTGAGACATCGCTTAGTACTATTTAACCACTCCGCAGCTAAGTCGGTTTGGGCATGTCATTGATCTAGCAGGCCTTTCGATCCTATTGCCATCTTGATATTTGCACTGGCATGTAAAAAAAGATTTCTTAGCTCTCACGAGTTCACATTCTGCTTCATAGGTTGCTGAGTGCTTTATAAACGGCCCACCCGCCAATCCTTCCAGCCGTCATGTGGTAAGATCTACTTAAACCCGTAGAGACCTCGCATTTCTTCATTAAAAGTAATTACTGGACTGGTATAAGATAGCACACTCAACCTATCGGTCACTCAAGCTCTCGGTAGGGTTGGCGGGGCTAAATCCCCAGGTGTCGAAGGGGCTTACTTGCAACCCAGAGCCGGTTCGCTGTGGAGTCAGAAAGCTTGCTGTAGTCCAGGGCGGTGCATATGACTATGGCAACAGTTAATCTCACTTTTACGTAGAACGTTGGTTTGCATGATTGGTCATGGATCTCTTGCACATTGGTGCTACAAACAGATACTGACTTTCTGCTGCACAAGAACTTCCTAGTAACTGGCGCCGGTCAAGTTCGGTTTGCGGTCTTTATATGAATATTTCCAGTCGAAACAGCTGAATATTGCTATGTGTCTCGCAGAAATAGTGTAACAATATACCGCATAATTTGCTGTAAAACATTCATGGTCAGGTAATGATATCGTTTCTGCTTCGTGTAAGAGTGATGAGTGGTTGCAGCACTATTCGAGCTGTAAAAAATGCACAATTGGCTATACTAACTCACTTATTAGGAGTCGCGACTAGTGTTTAGGACAACGTTCATCTCATTTATGTTGCTACTCGTGGTCGTCCGAGACGCGTACAGCTCAGCACCTGAGGCCAACGATTCTATAAGCAACGATAATTTCGACGTTGTCAAATTTGGTTCCTACAGGCAGATGCAGTTACTCTTTAGATAACTACTGTGTATACCCGAAGATGTTTAGGCAGCTTACCTTGCGAATTTGCTCGAGGTCATCGCGAAAGCCGTCAGCAACAGACGACATCCAGAACTTTCGGAACCGTTCCTTCAACATCTTCTCATCCTGAAGTTCTGCGACGGAGCCCCCCGACGGGAGGAATGAAGGGATCGCCATGGGGGGTGGGGAGGGTGAGGGTGAATGCTGCCTTTTATCGACAGGAGCTGGTTTTGCACCCTCGATGGAGGCTGAAACAGGCATGACCTCTTCGTTATCAGAAGACTCAGAGTCCGACCCTGATGCCGAAGATGATACAGAACTGGACGACGAGGACGAGTCTGACGATTGGTCTGTGGATGGCTTGGCCGGCGGGGCTTTAGTAACTACAACGCTTGGCGCGTGCTCGCCATCGGATGAGGAAGCATCAGAGGAGGACGAAGGCGAGGGCGATGAGGCAACACGCCGCTTGCGTTTCCTATTGCGCTTCCTAGGTGCGACTTGTTTAGCTGGTGCCATGTTAATGGCGAGGTGGCGGTGAAGCAGAAGAACTGAGATCAAAATGGAAATACGAAGATGTGATGGTGTTATCCGCCATATGTCACAGATGCAAGCCACATATGACTTACGTGACCTGTCACTTCTTGCTGCTTAACTTTCTTGCGAATTGCCGACTAGTTGTGATGTCTTCGACGAGTCTAAAGAGTCCAACTCCACAGGACATTGGTGAGATCGTGTATAATATCTGTGCCTTGCTACTCTCAGAAATTATCTGTAGTTGCTATATTCCATGCTTCATTCCATCCGACTCAAGGAAATATTTTGGATTGGTCTCTGAAAGCTAGTGACGGCGAGTAGATCCATCATTTTGACCCGCTCGTTCTGATCTTGCAGGCCTCAGATCTCAATTTAAACGGTGTGGAGTTCAGTTCCCTGCCCAGTGGGTTGCATGTAGTTGAACAGGATATTGTGTATGTATTTATCACTGTGCCACTTCACTCGCCTTCAATTTCTTGTTATATACAGATACTTTTCAAAGGATTTACACCGTGGGGTGTGTGTGTACCGAAGACGAAAGACCTCCGAGCATGGGCACCGTGGTTTCCGCCTTTCCTCACTCGGGGTCATTCTCGCACAATCGACTAGACCACGGCCGTGGCGTCATGTACCTGCGCTGAAGGCTCTTGCAAGCATACTCTATGACTCACTTGAGGAAAGAGGTGATATGGAACCTCTAGATAGCGATTGGGAACCTGCACGAAAATTCTTCGAGGAGCGCAAGGTACGTAGAACGGACCTCGGCGGTGCCGGTGACTGGAAGGACTGGAATCACGAATTGGAGGGCGTGAGTACAATCTCTTTTTATCACGATGTTTCCGCAGGAGCATGCGTACACTCAGTCTTGCACGACATCGCGATGCCTTCGCTGGCGCCGGTTTGCGACCGCGAGTGAAACCATAGCCAGAATTGTCGAATTTCTGCACTATAGCCGATAGATGATACGCGGCATTTCAAATTGGTACCCTCTTTCTGGTCCGCTAATTTTTGACCGTTTACTCCAGCTTGACGCAGAATCATTACTTTCATATCCAACACTTCACCTTTCGCATTTCTTACGCATCCTTGGACCGTCCTGCCTGACATTGTACAAACATATTCTTGGCCGCCGACGCATTCTCATCTATACTTTACCCCCTGTCGAGGCGGCTTGTATACTATGCCAGGTTGCCGCCGACATCTGCTTCGAGTCTCGGACAGAACAAGGGTCGTCAGATGATGCAACGAGATCTGGTGGAGACAGCGATTCATTACAACCCCAGCTGAAGGGAAGACATAAAGAAGGCATCAAAGTGCTTGGAATGGTAACACTTCATGACATCAACAAGCTAGAAGAAGAGTCAAAGTGTGGAAGGGGCTGGGTTGCGTGTAAGTCGCGATCTCACTGTCAGCAGTCTTACATATGACTTACGAGACTATGCGGGGCGTTGATAGGTACGACGGATGCGCTGTTCCTGGAGAAGCCACAATATTACGATCTTATCGTCGACCTTACGACATCGACACCGTCGAAATCTACGCGGCCCACATTCCACGTCTCACGTTTACAAGCCAGTGGTCGCAGCCCAACGTACAGACTTTCTTCCGTGCGATTCTCCTGGAGCGATGTTAAATTGGTATGTTCGAATTTGTCTGTGCGTCAGCTCCTGCGGATTGATAAATGCTTTAAGTGGACGGAGCTGGACCGGATATTGCACCACGATACGGAGTCGCGTCATTCACTTCACAAATGTGGGGCAGCGGCCACACAAGACATTTCTGCATGGGGAGACATGTGGCGCATTTATGAAGACGTGTGTGTCGTGTGTGCAGGTCTTTGGATGGGCTCTTGGCGCGGCAACTCGGCCGCATCGTATTCAAGCGCAGGTGGGAACTGGGGTAGCGTGCGACTGGAGGGTGACGACGACCTTAGCTTAGGAGGGAGTTACATGCGTAACCTGGGAAGTGGGATAGAAGGGCGTCCAATGCCCGGTTCGATACCGACGACAAGTCGTTCGATGCGTCGTTCGAGCGGTATGTCCACATGGTCACTGGCCGGTCGAAGCGCGCGTGGGGAGAGCTCATCGTCCAGCGTAACGAGTCCTGTCTCAGCACTGCTGGTGAAGAATGACGAGGATCCTTCCGAGGAGCGTTATGATGGGTCTGCACTGACAACGTTGGCGCTCCTGCAGACGTTCCATGTCAACACCGAGTTCTTGCTCTTCCGCCTGGCATCATTCCTACCGCCACCTGGCAGCGACACGACCGATACGCTCGTCCTGACACCGAAGGACATCTTGTCCTTCGAACTGGGTCTTCTCAATGGACTTGATACCAGATTCGTAGAATGGTTGGCTGACGAATACGCAGGGGGGAAGCATATCGTCATCCGGAAGGGCTGGAGAGATCTTCTGAGCCTGTTACTCGGGTTCGGTGGGTCATGATGAAAGGCTACGGACAGGAGATATCGTTCTTGTTCTCGAGCTCTCGACGCTCGACATTTTGTTGACTTTCGACTAATAATTTGTCTCTGACTCATATCCCCGTCTCTGGCGCCTTGACTATTCCCCTTATAATGGACTGACGCACAGATCTTAGCGATATCTTACACCTCAATTATAGATACAATATCGATCTTTCTGCATCTGTTTATCACGAGCCTATAGCTTTAGCTAGGACTCGTAACTGTGTCTCCTGCCAAATTTTCCAAAGCAAATGTATCGCTGTTCGTATATCCTGTAGGTACTTAGTACCATATGGCGGATTTGCAACAAGTGAAGCACCTCATTCCCAAAAAATTATCATAGAACAGGTTCCCAGACTATGATAAGTAATCAAGACAGTTGCGTCAATTGCTGCCGACGTGCCCGGGGTCTCAGCGTAGCTAATCAGTGATGGCCACTGGCTTTAACTGTAGGCCGCCTCTTGCTGACAGACCCTCAGTGTCTGCAGTCGTGTCTCTTAATTCTTCCTATTCTCCGATAGTTCGCCATGGCTGACGCCAAGGTTAGAACACTATCTTTATCGAACTGATATGACTCGTGTTCTGACAGGTCTCTTAGGGTCCAACCGTAACAGCTGCTGCCAGCCAGAAGCTGGCGATGTCCCGCGCACTTGGAGCGGCGTTCCTTTCCCACCAGGTCGAACAGCTCGAAAAGTCCGTAAACGGTGGCCCTGGATCCCGCAACTGGCGCGAACGCAAGGCCGACTCTCCCGTATTCGCAGACGGAAACACCCCTTTTGGACGAGGTATACAGGGCGGGAAGCGCACACAGCTACCGCCCAGTATCAGCAGACCCGCCCGCAGAAAGGGTGGTATTGAGGGCGAGAGGGGGTGGACGCCTGGAGAGATGAAGGATATCCGAAAAAAGGACGAGGAGCGGAAGGAGAAGGATGCGGATGTTGTTGTCCTTGATGCTAGCGTGTTGGTGCATGCGCTGCCCCAGGTCAAGAATTGGTGTCAGGATGGACGAGAGGAGATCGTTATTGTCCCTCTTGAAGGTGAGAGCGTGGTGAAGTCCTTCGTGTAGCACGGAACTCACCCACTTTACCCCTTCAGCGCTTAATACCCTTGATTTGCTGAAAAAGGGTACAAACAGCCTTGCTCAGCGTGCACGCGCGGCCTCTCGCATCCTCGAGGCGCAAGTCGGGTCTAACCCTCGCATCCGTGTGCAGCGTGATGCTGCCTTTGTTCTCTGGGACAAGATTCAATTTCATGAACCCGCTGCCAACCCCGAAGACAATGCTGCGCCTACGGCTGGTCACACTCCTGCGTCACCAGAGTGGGTGCGCAGGACTATATGCTGTGCACGATGGGCCGTGGAAAATACCTCCGTCGAGCTCAACGACATCTCTCACTCTGTATCACATAACAGTGCCGCCTCGCTCGCCCACGAAAACGAAGTTAATTCTCCCGAGCTCCCCCATCGCCGCGTCATCCTCGCGGTACTCTCACAGTCTGCGGTTCCCTCGCCGACCAAGCTCAGTGGTGCGGCTTCTGAGTCTCCCGTGCCACTGCCCACGCCTCATATTATACACAAGCATGAGCCGCGCTCGTCGGGCGCACTTGTAACACAGTGGGCTCGGCGCGCCAGGATCGAGGTTTTTGAAGTGCAGCCCGTCGCTGAGTCCCCCACACGCACTGAGGAGGAAGAGCACGACAGGCCGAAACGTGCGCCACACCACCGTGAACGTGACCGCGATCGTGGCCGCAAGACCTCGAATCCAAACCCTGGGCGTGGCGGTGGGCATGGCGGTGAAAGAGACAGGCTTGTGGAGCGCCCGCCTGCGGTGAAGGCGATGATGGAGATGGTCGCACAGCCCAGCAAGGTCGTACGTGTGCTGGCACGAGGCGAGAAGCTCGATCCGTAATGTCGTGCCGTACATTAATACGCGACAACTCTCGTGGAGGTGCGTTGTTTCTATAACGTCAGTCGCTGCTGATAGTGATGGGTTCTCTTTCGGATGCAGTTACATGGTATGACAAGTTTCGCGAGCAAGAACTCTCTCTCTCTTTAGACGGGAATCATGGACCCCAGCGATAGCAACTTCGACAATGGATCGGGTGTCACATCGGCCGTGCATTTGCGCTCTGCGATATGTCACCGGTGCGTGTATATGTGCATCGCATTCCCGTTGCAATTGCGGCAGTGTCCGTTTATGTCTGCAAGCATGTGCGGTTTCCTGCGTGCGTGCGTTTGTCGTCGATGGAGAATTTTGACAGGTGACGAGGATTTGGTGGCATGACTTGTGTTTGGATTTAGACTGCCTTAGTTTTGCTGTCTGGGAATGTATGTCAAGACTCTTGGATAGGCCGTTTTGATGATCTGACGGTTTGACCTACCTCACACATCTCCTTTCCCCCTTGTCTGATCCTTCGACGCTTAGTTTCTAGCCCTATTTCTTAGCGATTCGTCGACGTTCTCATTCTCTCTTCTTGTTACCATGTCTGGCCATGAATCTGGCTCGACTCGAACCGTGTAGTACATACTCCTATGCACCTTTTCTTCTAGGTCTTATATATGAGCATCTGTCTTGCTTCATATGGTGGATATGCGTTCAGCGAAGTTAAGGCACCCACCGTCGTCCGATGGGAGTGGGCCAATGGCCAGTGGCCTGCACTAGTACAGGTATGCTTCATCTGTATCGAGGTACTGTGGTGCTATGTTGCTGTGTCGGCATCTGTTCAGCCGCAGGTGCCGGCTACTGAAGGCGCTTTCTGTCTTGCC
>QLPM01005213.1:0-13526 GCA_003314695.1 Albatrellus sp. MG142
TTCCGAAGGGTAGCAAAGGTGGAATTGTCGTGAAAATAAACGATTTACACTTTTGTTGAACAGGATGTGACTCTGAATAGACACATTAAAGTTCCGCTCACGGCAGGGCATCGGCAATATCACCAGCAATTTGGGAGAATTCAGCAATCGCCTCTCGCCGTCGAAGCGGAGACTGAAACTAGATTGTGACCAGCCGTTACAAAGATTTGCATATTGCGAACTTTTTGCACCTGGACCTCGGTCATTGTCCGAGAGCTCAACAACTTCGAATAAAAAGATATAAAATTTATGAGCAGGTAAAAATGACATAGGATTCAAATTTAAATGCTCGAAGTGTGTTGTGGAAGGCTGTAGAAATTGAAAAGTGAAATATTTGCAATTCCCGGTCACCCATAGTACTGAAACGGCTGTAAAGGATCCATGTAGTGCACAGCCACTGGGACAGCGCATAAATCGGGCCTTACTGATTTAGACAACCTCAATCACTATACTAGCATATATTGACAGGGTTACAGGTAGTAATACGATGGCGTTACATGACTTCCGGAAATTGCATCTGACTAACACTTCAAGTCGCGACTTGATGCGGCTGCAATTTGCAGCTCAGGCATGCTGGTTGAATCATATCAGGCTTCAATGGTTGTCTTGTTCTATTAAACGTATGAACTCTGTAAATGAGGGGCCATCCAAAGAGGTGCTCACCTTATAGAACGCAACGTAATTCTTGATGTTGATTGCTGCTTCCATAGGGTCTGGATAATACCTACGGCACCAACCATTCGAGTCGTCTAGCTTCGGAAAACTCGATACGGTGTAGTCTACCTACCAAGCAATATCATGGATGGTCTGATCACCTATAGTAGCATCGAAGTACGACGCGGTCCTGCGATGGGACCAAATGAAGCTCTCAATAATTCTAACGTGGAGTCGACAATGCTTACCCCTTCCAACGACAGACGGTGCTGGACAGAAACCATATACGTCAATCCCATAAAAAAATCTTAAAAGCACAATCGTACCTAGTGTCGGAATCGCCAAACAACTCCTTCTTCACATCTTCTGGGGGAAAGTAATGGCTCCCCTCGATGACAATAGTATTATTCGATTCGGCGATGACGGTATCATTTACAGTAACTTTGACCATCGTTATACTGATTTGTTGGGCTGGAAACCTACGGTTGGATGAATGATAAGAGAGTCGAGTAGGAGGCTTATATGTACAGAAGCTGATAATAACACTATTTATACCAGTAGCGTCGCGCGAGAGTGTATCAGCCACTCAACTCAATACGTGTGACGACCTCCGGCTTACTGTAGCTGACAATCACGATGATACATGATACAGGATGACAATCATGATGATACATGATACAGGATGGCAATCATGATGATACATGATACGGTGACAATCATGATGATACATGATACAGGATGACAGTCACGATGATATAGTACCATTCTTGTGAGCTTGATGGCATTCGAAGCCGTCTCATGAGGCTGAGCGGAGCTGAACAGCCAAAAGTCACGTTACAGACCTCATTGTAACATTTTCTACTTTGCATTTTCCTAATCGATCCCGCACCTTGAGGGGAGCTCGCACAGACAGGAATGATAGCAGAGATGCGAGCTCCCTCTCTGGAGCGCCCGACGAGACTGCACATATGCTAAGCAAATAAAGGAAGCGCGGCGGCGCAATCTTACATGATGACCAGACCCATATCCGTAAGCTAAACAAACAGCGAGAACGAAAGCCATATCAGGCACAACTACTCATACAAGGTGGAAAAGGCCACTGATAAATAATGCAAGAAAGATAACAGCAAGTAAATGGAGATGAGTACCAGGAAGGGAAGGGGGCTAACGAAAACAAGATTGACAAGCGCTGACGACAAGAAGATTGAACCCCTGACAAGCCTCACGACCAACCGCAACAACCCAGCGCTCCGCGCTCCAGATCCAGGGGATCCGACGTCGACTACAGCCCTGGACGACCCTGAGACCTCGAAGCCCGCAACATTGACATCCTGCGCAGGATGTGCTAATCAAAGAGTTGACTGAACCTGTGCAGACCGGTGGAGCTTGGGCCTAGCAACTGCAAATTGAACGCTGGTATTAGCAGTGCCCGAACCTAAGGTAATGGTAACGAGCACACCAGGTTTCTGGCGTCCTGTGCGGGACTCATCCCGAGCGTCTCTCGAGGGAGCAAGAGAGTCCAAGGCCGTACACGGAGTCTCTAAGCCCAATGTGTGTCCTGGATGGCGTCTAGGAGGCGACGCTCGCGAAAAGGTTGAAGTTGCTGAGCATGATCGGCAGCCTATGTACCCTTAATTTGCACGAAAAGTAGGTCTTCGTAATCTACAGGATGGCCTTGCAAATTAGGAATTGTTGAGCTCAGAATCGATGTGCTAAAATGTTATCCAGCAATAGTAGAGTGGTCCCAAAAACGGTAGAATAAATAGTTGCGGAGTTAGAATATGGTCTATACTGAGTGTGGCACAATAAATTTCACTTACCAATCACCTGACCTAACGATCTTGTGAATATGGAAACATCTAGAACAGCCAAATTTCACTCCAAGGGAAATCGCCTAGTGTGCAATGTTACATGTGGTATCTCGGTGATAGAGGTGCGACGGTAGGAACCGAAACTCTGATAGCTGATCAAGGTGCTGTGCCTGAGGCTTCAGGTCCAGCGTGTATGTAATTTAAGTTGGATCAGGTGCTCTCTGTGACTCGGGCACATGACGACATCAGTTCAAACTGTCTTCTCGTACTATTGGTTTGAGAGCCTTATTTTAGTGCTTGATCGAATGTAATTGATGGGATCAGATGAGTTCAGATGTAAGCATCAGGCTTCGGTACCCCAGATCCAGATGTTTAGAGCTTGCTTATCGCACCTCAAATCTTAATGATGGATACCTCCAGATTTTTAAAATCTAGGGTTGTTGTTGTTGTTGTTGTTGTTGTTGTTGGGAATCCTCCCTTCGCATTTGGCGAGTCGGTGGTTTTGTAAGTTGATCTGGAATTTATAAGTCATATTTGGCTTCTCAAAATCTTACGAGAAGTCACCTAGTGAACTGTTCAGATCATGAAAGTACTCCGCAGGACTCAGACATGGCGTGGCTCGGTGTTGGAGATCGGAGGTATGGTGAGGGAGAGCCCGGAGAGATCGGCTATGCACGGAATGTCACGTGGCACGCGATTGTTAACGAATCTTAATAATTTGCAACCGGAGTACGGAGAAATACATCGGAATTCGTGCTCAACAATATTGGCACTAGGACCCTCTCGTCCTCTACCCTTGATTTTTGCTTGCACTTGCGCACCGTCTGGTCCCCCATCTGTGGGGAGGAGATATGCAATCAAGCGGCACAAAATGGACTGCAAACAGCATGATAGGTCCTGCTCTCGTCTTCTTGCCGTCTGCTCTTTGTCTCACTCCCTACGTCTCCACAGCTGGTGCCGGAGGCGGCCTAGTCGCCAGTATCGCAACATGCCCGCTCGACGTCGTCAAGACCAAGCTTCAAGCGCAGCGTGCGGCACTGGGCCATGCGGACTATCTGGGCGTGTCTGGTGCGTACCGAGATTCTGCTCCACTTCGTAAAAGTACTCTTCTTAATATTCCCCATTGCTTTCTCAGCAACTGTACGCAACATACTCGCACACGACGGTCTCCGTGGGCTGTATCGAGGCTTGGGTCCGACTATACTGGGCTACCTCCCGACATGGGCCATCTACTTCGCAGTCTACGATGGCATCAAGACGCGGTTCGGAGAACCCCCGCTTGGCTCGTCGCGCCCAGGGGAGCGTCTATACCCCGCTCCTTCCGCAAAAGGGTACCAGCCAGTCATACGCGAGCACCCGTGGTCGCTGCACATCCTCTCAGCCATGTCTGCCGGTGCAGCCAGTACGATCTGCACGAATCCACTATGGGTCATCAAAACCCGATTCATGGTATTTTTTGCATGAGTCCACATATCGAGAGCACGTTACAATTGATTCATCCCAGACCCAGTCCCGCAACGAACGGAGATATCGTCATACTCTGGACGCCGCGCTTACCATTTTCCGCAATGAAGGCATTCGCGCCTTCTACCGCGGTCTGCTCCCAAGTCTGCTTGGCATCACGCACGTCGCCGTCCAGTTAACGCCATCGTTTCATCGCACTGCCGTAGAGCTTCACAATCGGGGAGATCCCCTCCCCCCCTACGCAATTCTCTTGTGCTCAGCAACCGCGAAGATGACCGCATCGGTCGCGACGTATCCGCACGAGGTAATTCGCACTCGTCTGCAGACCACACGTCTCCCTCTCTTGCAAGAAGGAAATGCCGTTCTCAGACCCCGTCCGGGAATTATTCAGACTGTAAGACGAATACTTCGTTACGAAGGCTGGCGGGGGCTCTACAAGGGCCTGTCCATTAATCTCTTGCGGACGGTGCCGAACAGCGCCGTGACGATGTTGACGTACGTTGTTCATCCACACGTTGCTCTTTCGTTCCTCGTCGCTGATGGATCCCCATAGATACGAACTACTCATGAGAGAGCTCTCAGCTCTACGGACACCATAACCAGCTCTTCATCCTCTTTTTCTTGCATTCTCATACCGCCGCATGTCTTAATGATGTCACACCCCGATACATGCACCGTACGCATTTGTGGCTGCATCTATTCTGCCGCCATCTAGTCTTCATGCTCCGCTACTCGCCTCCTGCGCTAGATATAGAACGCACCTATCGTATTTCTGGATCTATATATCTCTGCACGCCGCCAACTTGTGTATGATACAATCCTCTTTTGCCTACCTTCTTCACCAGCTGTTGTTACTGCATCCTGCAGCCCGAGATCCGATCTCAAGTCACGCTAGGTGCATGCGTCGAACGCGGTTGCTCATCAGCTCTGCCCCTAGGATAGCGATGTTACGGACTATGGACCCTCTGCCTCGCGTCTAACTACATGGTATGCTCAGAGGCGCACATATCGCTGACAGCACAGGAAGGCTGGTGCCCATATAAAGATAGCCAAGCCGGGACCAGCGGGTGTGTGAGACACTGAGGCCGCCATGTAAGTGGATCCGTTTCCTCGGACTTGGGCACGCGACTTCGCGCCGCAGTCCATACGCCTTGGCAAAAGCAGAGCAAGGAAACAAAAGCAGGGTATACGTGTACGGTCGTTAGTCAGGAACAAAAGGAGGTTATACCACGTCACCATTCATGGGGTTTACTCGTCGACAGCAACAATCACACACATCAAAGGGCGTCTTTCTTATATGGATATGCCGCTGCGTACGAATACTATGACAGAAGACAAAGATATCGCGGAGTCCGTACAAAAGAGAGGAAAAGATAATAAGTGAACTCTGGAGACGCAAATGTATGGCAGAATACCAGATTAAAGGCGGTAAAGTGAGGTATAAGAGCCGAGTAGAAGATGTAACGGGAAAAGATGGCAAGCAAACTGAGAAAATGCAAACGACCGCGCAACGGAGTAAAAAGTACGGAGATAGGATCATCCACGCAGAACTAGACCTAAAACAAGATAAGGCCTTTCGACGAAAGCAAAAAAAAAAAAAAAGAAGCCACCAACGAATATGTAACCGATGAGGAATTACAAGCAACAAGCAGCGGTAGCTCAATCCAAAAGTCACGAGTAGAATCCGAGAGAGATGCAAGTACGCGATGCCCCCCTCCTCATTAACCCTACGTGACACGCCTGTTGCTATGTCTGAAAAGGCAATGTATCGCTTCCGCGGAGCAGAAAAGAACGATTGCGTCCACAAGTACATACATAAGAGAAGTGGCGCAGTGGAGGAGACACAGGCCAGTCGACTAGGGCGCGTACGTGGTAATGTACCTGATCCGGGGTTTGGGATCTGTAGGGGGTTGAGAAGCGGGACGAATATGCGCAGAGTATTCGTGACAGGTCGTACGCCGACGAAGGCGGTTGGGGTAAAGAACGGATGGCGCATAGACGGGTGGGATATAATATCACGAATATATATATCGAAACAGCTATGTAAAATGAAGCTGTCCAGAAATAAAGAGAAACAGTTAAGTCCAGCACCACGGGCGGCACATGGGTTGTTGTTAGACGTGAGACTTGGGTGCTTGACAGGGGGTCGGAAGGGGAGAAAAGGAGCCGTCGCAGTCTTCTGCTGAAAGAGGAGGCAAGATGTCTTGCACACACGCAACGGAGGACACTAAGAAGTTGAAGTATATGCGGTGCTAATATGCAGGGCGACAAGGAGAAGATGAACTGGCGCGCACATCAACAAAAAGCGGGAGACCCAAGGACAGAGAGACACAGCAAATGCAGGAGACAGCAGGGGAGGGTGATAGACCGTGGCATACCGTGAGGTTTAGATGGAATGTCATGGAGCTGCATTTCCTGCGCCGTCACGCAGTGTCTCTACCTTCACGCCTCTAGATGAGCTCACACTTCTGATGTCCCGACCTTCCTCCGCAAGTTCACGGCTGATCAGCTCCGAATCCCGCCCCTCAGGTGCCTCTGGACTATCTCCCTCCTCTATTGGTCGTGCTGCAAAATCGGGTTTACGAAGTGCCTTCCGGAAAGCATCCGCCATGATAGCAGCATCTGCACCCGAAAATGGCCCCGAATCGCCTGCCGAATGTGTGTGGGAAATCGTGGACGCGCCATCGGGCGAGCCGACCGACGGTGGCCGAGGGGGCGGAGCACTGCTCTCGCCGAAAGGACGAGGAACCTTCTCTTCAACAATCGGTGAGTGTGGATCGCCCTTTATCATCGGCGAAGAGGATCCCATCGACCCGCGACGCGAAGTTGTCTGGCGGTTCCGCATACGACGTGAAATTAGGAAGACGAGGACACAAGTGGCCACGATGGCAAGGGTGCCAAGCACAACGATGACAGCGATCGCCCAATGTGGGAAACCAGAGTTATTGCTGTTTTGCAAACCAGCACTTGAAGACGATGTGGATGACCTGCTTGACGTGAGCGTAAGTAATGAAGCTTGAGCCCGTGAAGATGCAACAGACGCAGAAGATAACGCAGCAGATGATCTCGACGCAGCTGCGACGGATGCAGAGGAGACTGCCGCAGCCGACGACAGGGACGCAAGTGACGATGTGGCGGCATCAGCGAGCGTCGTTTCTGATATTGTCGTTGAGTCAACGTTGAAGATAACGGCGCGAATATATTGCTACTCACGAACAGCAGTAAAAGTTGATTGAGGAGATTGCAAACCATTTTGTAGCGGCTTGTCATTCCGAGTGATCGCAAAGTAGAATGGATAAGATATATTTTGGCCCGACCAGCCAAGACCTCCATCAGGAAACCAAGAATCATTCACTTGAGCACTCACAAACCCAGCTCGTTGTGTTGGGTTGGGGTAATTTAGGATCTGGAAAACCTGCTGTCCAGAGTCTGCATGGAACAAGTATATGTTCACCAGATTAGTCTGCGTGAAGTCCGGCTGCCGGCTGTTCCCTATAGAGCATAATAGTTAACAAAAAAAAAGGCAACGTTAAAACTGAGGGACACACAAACAAACGTCGCCCACTGATGCTGATCAACGACCGTGTCTGACGTTGGGAAACATGATATAACATCATTTCCCGAGGTAAACTGACATGTTTGCTTGGCCTCGGCTGTAGAAATAGCGGAGTTAGTCTCAAAAGATGACCGTGACATACTCTGGGATGAAAAAGATGCAAGAGAAGGAGATGTCCGGAAAAAAACGGGTTAAATGCCAAAGAGCCACCAAGACGTACCAACACCCGTCTGATTAGCCACGATTTGTCTAGGTAGGTTCGCATGAAGACCACGGAACTCCACACTATTCCAGGACCTCTTGCGCTTTGACGGGGATGTTGGAGGAGGGGTCTGCACCGGCCAGGGAGAGTCATAAGACGGCTGAGGACTCATAGGCCAGATGTTGGTAGAAGTAGTATAAGAGGCAAGAGATATAAAGAGAAGTGGCGAGGGAGAAAGAAAGTGGGCGGGAGAGGGAGGATATTAAGTATGACGAGTGGAGAGTTGGTGCGAACAGATGGTGGGAAGTAAGGGTACACTAATTCGCATTATCCAGGGTATCGAAGGGAGGCCCTAGCCTTTGCTGAGCGCGACGTTGTCGACGACGAGCAGCAGGATGAACGAGGCAGGTGGCAAAGTGGGGAGGGCGACGACGACGGCTAAGGCGAGATGCAAGTCGAGAGTTGCTTCCAACTCTCTCATGGCCCCCACGGAGCCCGTCAATATTCCATATCATTACCTAATCATTCATTTTTATCCCCCCTCTCTCCGCCTTTTTTCTCCCCTGATTCCTCTCTTCTCCTTGTTCTCGCTTTATCTTTCGTCTAAATCTGTCTTTTTGGAGCCATGTTTGCCCAGGGTTTGCAATCTCACGATGCTGTGTGCCTCGATGCTGTCAAAACCCACGTTCGGGTCAGGCGGTTATTTTTGTACTGTAGGGTCAGAACCCACTGCGGGATCTCCTTATACGCCTTAGACGTCATGGACTCGTGCTTATTGTCCGCTCCGTCGCTCGTGCTGTCCCCATGTGGCCCCGGCAACAAGCGCTGTCATCATGTCATCACTAACAGCCGCCTCCCGCAGAGAAACTAGCAGTCGCAGTCAAGAAACAAACATCGCATGTTGCTTGGCTTAGCACGCACTGCAGTCTCTTCAGGGTCATGCTTACAGCCGCGGCCACTATATGGTGCTGGACTCAGACTTTCTCCCTGTAGTACCTTTTGCCGCACAAAAGTCACCCACGGGAACCTTCAAGTTGAAAAGGGTTCAGATTGTATTTTTCCGCGCAGGCTTCAAGCCCACTCAGCCTCCGGTGCCTGGAATTCCATACAGACTCTCTTGGCTGAGCTGCGGTGTCTGGGGTACTCTCGCATATGATGAAGATAGACTGACGCTGTGGATTCGATGCCATATAATCGTGTCACACGCGGACACGGCATGGAAAGCAGGTAAGGGACTTTGAGAGACCTGAGGAATAGTTTGAATCCCATATACCTCTTCCTTACTCTCAGCGGCTCTAGCGCATCATCATGTCCCTGGCTTTGTACGACTGCTACTGTCCTCGCTTGTCCTTGTGAACAACCTTGGAAAGTATACTGGAGACAATGCAGGCTTGTTACTGTAGGGCATTCGGTTTGTGCATCAGCATCATCAGTCCCAAATCCTGAAGCTCCACAAACCCGCCTGAATCTCTAAAGAGCCACTTAGCCTTAAAGGCGAACAGAGTCATGTATGTCGAGGACTGATTCTCATCAACATTATTCATCGCACATCACTCTGTGCAAAAATTGGTTACGGATAAAGGGCTGGTTTATCACCCATGCTCGCTTGGTAGGCTGGCATGATCCTGCTGGTGCGTGCAAGGCGGTGTCTTCACAGGAATTTAAATATCTTATAGTAGTCTGATCCCGCCTGATCCCGTCCAAGCTCAGTTCAATAGCCTTACTGACAAACTAATTCGCGATCGTGCACATGGTATCGAACCGTAAGCTGCCGATCACGGACTATCACAGGATGAGCCACTGGTAGGGATTGGTAAGGCGCATAGACCTTCTATTTGTTTGGCTAACCAATATCTGTTGATGTGCTATGTATTGCTTGCAACGGCTATCGACATAGCTCTGAGAGTCTGGGTGCCCACTTCAGGACAGAACTATTCTGTTCTCAACATCATGGGTCTTAAGTCCGTAGAGTCCGATCTATTGATGCCGGGTGACCTGCTACGCGAACTTGCAATTGTGTTGTCACCGCCTGTGTGCAGCCTGGTAACAAGTGCTCGTACAGCCATGTACTAATGACACAGGATTCCAAGGGCGTTGCTGTTTCGGCAAACGCGTCTCCCCGAAGCTGTGTGCTTACTGTATCATTGATGTCACTGAGCACTCTTGTGTGTACAGCCTATGAGCAGCAGGGGGATCAGTACTGCAAAGTATGAGCTGCCGTGGACCCCGATGTCTTGGAGACGACATTTAACCTTAAATGCATCCTTAAACTTGTCATGGATTGCGGTTAGGGCTCCCTACGGCACTGGTACTAGAGTCTAGCTCCCGAGCAGGAGTCAGTTACCAGTACACGGCATAATACAAACTACTGGGACCCAGAGAGGATATAACGCAGCGTTGAAAACACTAACATCTCGCTACGGCGCACTTTAGGAGTCTGTCAGCCATTGTTTCGCCTCTTGGGACGCGAAGGCATCAGCCCACTTCCCATCCTTCTCTCGCTTAAACTCCCTAACATCGAGCGTGATCCCCTCCCCCAAACGTGCCCACTCGTCCGCTTTCTCGGCGTACATGTGGATGCATCCGGGGTCGCCCCACTTGAACGCCGCCTTCTCGCCACGCGCGACATCAACGTCGAGCTTGAGCAACCAGATCGACTCGAAGGACGCAAAGAACATGTCTGCGGTGACAGGACAACGCCACCCGGTAGAAAGATGGATGAAGTGGTCCTGTCGATCGAGATCCGACAGTGGAAGGTTGTGCGGAAAAGGGCTCGGGGGTGCTTCAGGAAGAATCTTGAAAGCGTATTTGGGGAAGGGTGGATCAGATGCCATCTATTGAAACAGAAATATAGGCAATCCGCCATTGCTCATTTCGCGGGTCCCCGTTGAATACTACACATAAGATGGACTTACAAGGACAGTTGGATGTTTGGAAACTTTGAAGGCGATTGAGATGACGCCCGTCAGTTTGCGTTTGATTTGAGCCCCCGATTTATTGCTTACGCTTATCTGTGGGCGGATCAGCAGCTGCATCAGCTGCGCGAGATAAAAAAATTAACGTGTAGCATCACGAGACCATACTCCCCGAGCACGTGACCTATTGTTGGGTTCCGAGTCAGTGTGAGGCACTACGAATCTTCAGTACTGGACTACCGTAGCAGTGAAGTACTATCAGTCTTGTCATAAGCTGGTAAGTCAACAGTCTGTTGTCGTAGACCTCATCGGGTGCGAGAAATTGACAATTGAATGCGGTTGGCAGAGTCTATTGTGGTGTCGCAGAGTGAGACCGTCACATTACCTGTGCTTGCTCACTCGTTCGAGTATCTGGCATCAATTTCTTGCGCGTAGACGTATGCTCCGGATTCTCTTGTGAAACCTATTGTAGGTCGCCGTTCTGTGCCTCACAGCTATGTCCCTGCCAGATCGAGGCTACACCATCCTCCTCAGCCACCTGCACAAACCGTCCTCATCCCTCCCACTTCAAAGTCTCCAGGCACTCATATCTCATTATCTCTCAATTACCTCATCCCCGACGCCTCTATCCGCCACCATCGCCAGCTCCCCCCTATTCCGCCCCTTCTCCCACGTCAAACTCTCCGCACTCACTACCGCGTTTAGACATGCCGTACACGCGCGACTGAAGTTCCTGGAAGACGAGAAGACAGGCATTTTATCGAGCAGCCTGAAGGCACGGATGGCTCAGTGGATCAAAGGCGTCGTGAAGGGCTTCAGCGGAGGTCAGGGTATGATACGCCTCGTCGGCGCGGGCGGTGTGTTACTCGGGCTGGAGGATCTCAAGGAGAAGCTCCAGATGGAAGAGGGGAGCGGTGGGGCACGGGGGAGAGCGGAGGAGGAGGTCGTGGTTGCACTGGCAGAGGTGATGGATGTGTATGGGGGTGCCAGGGACGGTGCATGGGAGAAAGAGTTTCATCCTGAGACAGAGAGTGGTGAAGGTACGCAGACCCATTGCGCCCATTCGTCAGTTTGTGTTCATGTGTTCTTTTCACCGAAAGTCGACATCCTCTCGTTGGCACTGATATTTGCCTCTCAATTCATGCCTCATGTTTTCTCTGAGCGTCTGAAGGCACTCCCGCTTTCCGTGCGCTGCATCTACTCTTTTACTGCACGTAGCTGTGGCTGATCACCTTTGGCCTCAAGATCCTGTCTTCGCAGCTAATTACCACCATCGAAACAACGTTCTACTCAGGACGTTTCCTCGCTCCGCTGCCCTCCCTGTGCACGATTAACTCCCACAACAAGCTCTCGTTTTCAGTGGCGCGGGGGTCGCGGGCAGAGTCACCGTTTCCTTACCAAGACTCAGCCACGTCTTCATTTGCGCTGACTCTTCGGGCATTGACGACTTCCTCTCTCTTCACATACATCGCCTCTCTCTCTAGGCTCTCCGCGCGGATCCAACCGCTGCTCGTGGATTCGCGGCCGGTAGATGGCTGGCTAGCAATGGCACATGTCCTTGCACGGCTCAATCACATCGCTGACAATATCGCAAGCGACTGGTCGCAGAGCGCTTTGTCTAGCACTCAAGCAGAAGATGATATCGGTTCGTGTTCTCCATGTTTTTCGCCACATCATCAGATAAAATTCGTATGCATGTGCAGCGCTGGACTCGCGTGACCTAGCGACGACTATATGGACGGTTCTCAAGACATATCTCTTCACAACAATCATGATCTCACAGTCGGTTCTTGCTGTTGCGGTATATTACCCCCCACTTCCGCAAGTACCTCAGTCAGCACCCTTGACAACACCACAACCAAGTCCCGTTCCTTCTACTCTCTCTCTGTCCGTTATCAGAACGTTGATACACCTTTCGTTTGTGATCTCGCAATTCGGCGGTGTCCTGTCGACGACGGAGGGGGGGTTCTCTGAGCTAAGACGCACATTTTATACTGCACTCGATATCCTTAGCTCAGATGTAGACGCGTCGGAGTCGTTTGTTCGATCGATCAGCACCGAGAGTGAGTAGGGTCATCTCACCACATGTCCCGCCTCTGATTACCATCAATAGCGTCCCTTGCACCAAGCACCAGCTCTTCCAACCGTCCGCCGACAAGCCTGCTGATTCGCTCAAAGCAGGTTCTCCATCTTGCTTGCATGGAGCAGCTGGTGCCTGTCCTTTCGCTTTCAACTGTGGAGCACTGCGTATTTCCGTTCTGTCTCCCGTAAGCCTCTCCCATCTCGCTTCTTCCTGGCTTATATTTATGTTTGGTCCTGTTACTACTCACACTCTGCAGCTATTTACACGATGCCTCGCACCGCGAGACGTACGAGTCGGCACACTCAGTCGTACTTGCCATATTTGCATCACACGCGCAGAGGAACCAGACGGCGCAAGCCGGGCCCGATAGTGCCGATGCAGAGCCTACATTCGTCGAGAAAATTGTGCCCTTCTACGCTCGCTGTCTCGTCGAGGTCCGTGTTCTGACCACTCCCACCCGCTCACCCGCTCACCAGCACGCCAGAACTCAGCCGAGGACCGGCTGAACGCCACGCAGCTGCGCCTCGCGTATGCCGCGCTGGTGAGCGCCGCCGCCGCCGCACCGGGGGCGCGTGGTCTTGCGCTCGCGCAGTTCTGCATCTCCGCGCTGCTTGGCGATGCGCCGCCAGGCAGCGGGCAGCACCGGCAGCACCTCGCCCTCGTCTCAACGCTGTCGGCGCTCCCGCTGGCGCTGCTTCCCGGCGTGCTCACTGAAGTGCGCGCGTGCGTTGTCGGCAGCGCGGGAGTGGAGCGCGCGGAGCTGGTGCATGCGGTGTATCGTGAGATCATGGAGCGCGTCGGG
>QLPM01005218.1:0-12480 GCA_003314695.1 Albatrellus sp. MG142
GCTACTCAACACGTAAGTAACCGTCACTGTATTCCGTCACGATCATGAAATTGAGAAAGCCCACGTATGTCAGTTCGCAGTCGAAGTTGACGGCCAGTCGTTTCCTTCGCGTACGCAAACTCACCAGCCACGTACGCTATTTTACTAGCGTGACCCTCATCTTTCCGCGAACACATGTTCACGGCGCTGTTGATCACAGGTTCAGGACAAGCTCGACAAGATGGCAACCGAGCTAAATGGTCACGTAGCTTCTCGGCACACTTCCCCGCGCTCGTCTGTCGATACGCACGGCACCATTTCTTCTGTGCGGGCGCGTGATGATGGGCGACCGCGCCCTGAAGACACGTGGGAGATATTGTGCAATGACGTTGTCCTCCCATTAGACATGACTCTTGCTGCTGTGCGACAGTTCATCTGGCGCCAGGCCGCAGAGCTCACCATGCACTATCGGCGTAAACAATTTCAACCGGGCATTCATGCGCCACTTGAAGGCCCAGGTATTTCCAGTATTCCAATGGTCGCGGCTCCTCAAAGAATCTATGGCAATAATGGTGCGTTGTAATCTGTCGTATGTTTCCCCGACGTGTTGTAATTGTGTTCTGTGTATTAAGATGCTTTGGTTTTTGTTGGCTGACTAGAGGCCAGCTAGCGTTTGTTGCTCGGTGACGATTTCGCTGAGTCTACTAGCTATGGAGTGAACGGGAGAAGTATACCCGCAACTACATAAACGCAATTCCTATCATGAAGGCGGTCTATTTGTTTCGTCCTATTTTACAGTTGCACGCGTAAAAGTGTACTGCACTACCGCATCTAACAACGATGACAACTACAGTGTACGTACCTGTAATCAGGAGCGAGAAGTCACGCATAACTAGCGCCGATATATAGCTTCTAATTGACTTCGCACCTTAAGAGGAGCTCGCGCAAAACAGAAATGATAGCAAGAATACGACGCTCCCTTTCGGGAGCGCCTGACGAGACCGCGTATACACTAAACAGACGAGGGAAGCGCAGCGGCGCAACCCTACGGTGATGACCAGACCCATACCATGTGAAAGGATTGACACAATGCGAAAATGGCTGTAGGTCGAAAAGGAAAGTAATAGAAAGCGAACAAAGGAAGTTGTGTGATAAATGGTGCAACGGGGAGGGAAGGGTGGCTAGTAAGGACCCACGGTCGATTGGCTACAACCCCTGCACGACTCCGAGACCTTGAAGCTCCACAACACTGACCGCCGAGTAGTGTTGCCATAAACTGAGTTAAAGCGAATTGAGGTGATGTTTGATTTTCACTTCGTGCTAGCTTGACTTCGTGTATTGAACTACGGTGAGGTTTGCGAAGTTGACCATTCCCAGACAAATAAAGTCACACAACTCATGTAATCAAGGCACTTCGTGATTGGGTATTATACGTAGATAAAATTAAATGGTTGGCGTTTCAGCAGCGCGCACCAGCGCACGCGCACACATGCTTGTGCGCGCACTCGCAGAGACGTCGCCTACGATGCGCAAGCGGCTAGGGTGACAGAGCAAGCGAGATTTCATATATACATAGTCATACGTCGCGCTCTCTTTTTTCCCTCAGTCCTCCAAGCAGAGACTGAGGTCAGTACTATCCATTACACACACACCCTGTCACATTTCTTACCTTACAGAGTATCATAAATATACAGTTCAGTCCTCCAAGTAGAGACTGAGAGTATCTACAGACACCACACGCGCGAGTGCTACGAACTGAGACCTTTAAACTCCAACATTCGGAACTTGGTTCTCTAGTCTTGGCTTGAGAGAGAACGAGCAAAGGACTCATACAGACGCGTATTGCGCGCGTACCACACGCGTTGAAGCAAACGTGATGGAATGACATCATCGTATGCGCGACTTCGTGAAGTCAGTTCATCAAAACTTTGATCCATCAAATTAGGCGTGATCTCAAACTGAAGCGAAGTAACCGTGAAGTTAATTCATTTCGCCAACAACACTACCGCCGAGGCAAGCGACGCCACGAGAAATCGGAGCAGTCGATTAGCCTAAACCCACAGCAGAATTCTGATCAGGTGATATCCACGTGATGAGAAAACACACGCGTCTCCTCGGAGTCTCCCGGATTTTACTGTTGTCAGTTTCTCCGTCTTGCGGTTTATACTAGCGGCCACCGGGAGACTTGTCACCATCGGCAGCAGCAGCACCCTCACTAAGTGTGCATTCGATGGTGCGGTAACTGAACTCATGAGAATGTACTGGAATTCTAAATGGTTTTGCAGATTAAGCAGGCTCGGTGACCCTCAGTACCCGAACTTCCCAGTCGTAGGCTTTAAACTCCAAAGCGGCACTCGAAGTCCTCTGCTCTCAGGTGTCACTGGATAATGGCACCCATCAAGCTAGCTATTATTGGGGGTGGACCATCATCGTTTTATGTCGCCTCTCGACTCTTGTCCTTACTTCCGCGCGAAGGACCTCAATCTTCGCACATCAAAGTGCATGTATATGATCGCCTGTGGGCTCCACATGGTTTGGTGCGATATGGTGTCGCTCCAGACCACCCGGAAGTTAAGGTATAGGACTCATGTCGTGCTACGCTGTCGTTAATACCGCGTTAAGTATTGTACGACAGAATTGCACCCACAAGTTCGACCAGACCGCACAAGACCCACGTTTTCGGTATTTTGGAAACGTTAACATTGGATCTCAATCCTTGTCGAGTATACCACATACTATGTCTTTGCCACTGACCTCTCTTTTACCCCACTACACTCATCTTCTGTTCTCGAACGGTTGCGCGGTACCGGTGACTCATCCCGCTCTGCCCCCTACAGACCACGTCGTGCCAGCGCTCTCTCTCGTACACTGGTATACACACCATCCTTCCAGCCCGGTTGCTCCACCACTCGATAAACTCTCACAGATCACATTAATTGGACAGGGCAATGTCTCGCTGGATGTCGCGCGCATGCTTCTTACATCACCCGCAGTCTTAGAAAAGTACGACGTCCCCGAGCCCGTCCTGGATGTTCTTCGGCACTCCAATGTACAACACATATCCATTGTTGGACGGCGTGGCCCGCTGGAGGCCGCTTTCACCACGAAGGAACTGCGCGAAATGATGAATCTTTCCGATGCGTCGCTTGTCCCTCTCGATCCGGCACTCCTCATACCACCCCCTGGAGTCCAGCTGTCGCGGCAGCAGACACGCACACTGCAGCTACTCCAGAAGGGCTCCGCAAATAAGTTCGGGACGACGCGGAAGACGTGGTCGCTTGACTTTTTCCGCTCTCCAACGTCGCTTGTGTCTCCTGTCCCAGGATCTACGTCTGCTCGCCCCGCACAGGTTGAGCTCGCGCACACAATGCTCGATGCATCTATGCGTGCTGTGCCCACGGGTGCGACCTCTACGTTAGAGACCGATCTCGTTGTCACTTCACTGGGATACCGTGCAGATCCGTCACAGACATTCTATGACCCGTCATGCGGCCATTTACGAGCTGAGTCAGGGCGTATCGTCAATTCGGAGGGACGTCCAATGCGGGGCGTTTATGCCTCTGGCTGGGCGGCAACGGGTGCACGGGGAGTCCTCGCGTCCACGATGCTTAACGCGTATGCGGTCGCAGACACGATCCTTGGCGACCACTTCCCAGGACAAGTCACGACTGCGCCGGCATCGCCTATTGAATGGGCAGATGAAACCTTAGGGCTTGCGCCGACGTGCGAGGACATGGACCTAGAGAAAGTACCAGATGAGGTGGAGCAAGGAGTGAGGGAAGGCAAGGTAATTGGATACGAGCAGTGGAAGATTGTTGATAAGGAAGAGGAGAGGAGAGGTATGCTCAAGGGGAAAGAGCGCGAAAGCATGGGGTGGGAGGACATGCGTGAGTTTTTGGTTCGACGGACAGTGATCTAGAGCTTGTGAAGCAGTGTCTTCCAACTCCCAACAATGTACTCTCACCTAAACAGACCTACGTCCAGATGGTGCGATAGATCCTTAGCTACTTCAAGGAATCCAAGTATCGCATCTTATTGACACCGTCGCGTGCCAACGCTACCATGTACAACATGCCAGTGGCGAGCTTGACAATCATGGCTGTTTTCTGCTTCGAGAATGAAGCCGTAACTTGACGTAACTTAGCTTTATGAAATTCATTGGAATTCCTCGGGGCCAATGCCAGCGGTGCCACATACTATCGTAGTAGAACGCCCAGTTTGCATTAATATTTTATTCTCTGGGACATCCAGAAGTCATGGAACCTACAGTCGTGCAACTCGCCTCTCTGAGATCCTTGAGGTATTGGAGCGAATGCCTGACCAGTCTGCAAGACTCTGCAATATATCATTTACTGCACCCCTGACCCACGCCGTTTCAACCTCGCGCTGTTATCGCGTCGACGTTTCTTGAATACTTTCATACCATGTGCAGTCCTGTGGACCGTTTCACTCCATTGAAACACACCATCATCCCGAAGGACCTATGCGTCAAGCATTGTTTATTGCCCCGTTATTCCCTTCCAGTGGCACACCATTTTGGATGTTTGTTTCACACCACACCCCGTCGGATCCGATGACAGGTCGAACAGTGTGCCTATTCCAAAAGGCGTTCCACCTGCGCTGGTCTATAATGGTGCTGGAAGGAATTTGGTCCAGTGTACTATGCACCAGGATCATACATCGTTCGATCATAGGGGAACGCATTACTTCCAATTCATGTACCTTAGCTCATCCGGCTTGGGATCCTACAAACCTATAGACAGCGTCCTAGGGCTTTTGGACTAAAAATCTTCATCTTGTTTCCATGTTCTAGGTCTTGACATTGTTGCAATGTTCCATTCAGTGTTTTGCCTTCCCTGGTCTTCTAAATTTCACATCTTTACTGGACTAGAACGCCTCGATATGATCTGCATACACAACTTCCATAGCTTCCTGGAGCAGTCATGTGTGTGTGAAAATGCCCAGGCATCAGACTCGGACGCTCACCTAGAGGCCCGAGCTGTCATTCCTACGGATACTAGCACTATCGCAAATGAGGATTATGGACCTGACGTTCGAGCACCTTACCTGGTAATTCGGACATCACAAAGCCCTGGGCCAGAACTTTGGCTGACGAATTGCAAGATCTATGAGGCATGGCTAAATTTCACTTCGCGGTTTGATGGGTAGGCTCGTTTTAGAGGACTGATCCGGTCCGAGAAGGTAATGGATACGCAGCAGCCTCATGTGGGGAACGATTATACAGCAACCATTGATATTCTTCCAGGTTTGCATTCAAACAAGGTTCAGTGACCAGTGGACGGAATTGAAGATAGTTTTCATTAGGATGTGATTGGCAATTGGATCTTCTACATCCGGCCGCCAATGGCGACAAGTATGTCTAAGAACAATAAATACCAGTCTGAAACATCTCGTCCATGGTGCATGACTAGTCCCTCCCCCGCCAATGAGATACGGGCGTGCGTACAGGTAGAAAGGGTGCGGGAGTGAGATGAACAAAGCATGAGTGTATATATTGCGGTAGAAAGTTATGTTGCTATGCAGATACGATCTACAGTCTGTCGAGACCAATGATGACACTCGCGGTTGAGTTACCACCGAAGATATCGTTGAATGACTTCATGTGATCAAAAAGCCCAGCACATTCTGGGCTCGCAGCCAGCATCTCATAAGCCTCTGGCAGTTGCGCTTCGATTCTCTGAGGGAAAGAATATTTAGACAGACGTCAGGACATTAAGAACCGTGACTTGCCTTGGAACGCTTCAGAGGGGAAGGGTGAGTATCCAGGAAATCACTATTGTTCGAGCCTCCACTCAACTCCGCAAGTCGTGAATAAAGCCTGTTGCAATGACAAATGTGAGTATGTAAGAAACTAAGGGATTGAACAATAACAATACTTGGGCGCTGCTTTAGGATCATAGCACGCTTTAGCAGATAGAGTGAGGCCGATAGCATCGGCTATATAGATGTCGATGAACGCCTGAAAGCCGTAGGGTGATACTAGCAAGACACACCTTCATACTCCTGTTGGCGAGAATGTGGCAGCCGAAGGAGACGCAACGTGATTAGATTATATGTAAAGAGGTCTATGAACCCGGCCAATCGCAGAGCAAGCCCAACTAATTCTATGAGGGTAAAGTACGACAATCGCTCGCCTGCATGTCTTGCAACTGCAAAGAAAGTGTTGGTATGCTATGAATCACCGTTTTAGGAAGTCAGCTTACCTTCGTGTCCCACTTCTTCAGGAAGTAGAAAGGTATCCTTCAGGGCGTTGAGACAGATAAAAGCTGAGTGTGGGCGTACCATGGCCCACGATTGCAGCCAAACCATCCTCATCTTCGCAAACGGGTAAAATCCCTGTAAAAATGACGATGGTCCCTAGAATAAACCGATTCATTACCAACAGCATCTAACAACAGGGTTTGACGAACCGAACGCCGCCATTGCGTTGACAGTTTTTGGGTCATTCACGAGAAGTAGATTCCACTTCTTTTGACTTCGGTCGTCCCCTTCGTGCATAGCTTGATATTCATCAGGTTCGTCGCCAAGACCTACAAATGAGCGCATGCCAGGATATCTTAGGGTTCCCAGACCGTTGGCCTTAAGCACCCGCGAAACTACGCGGAAGACCATCTGCGTTAGCGGATGGTCGTAAGGGAGAATCCGTCCGTTATACATTTGCAGAAGAATATTGTAACCTTCTACAGCGCGCTGTCGATTAATCAGCTTTTTTTTTAATTGACAGGGCTGACGCTGAGGTCCACCTTTGCTTCTGCTTCTGGGCTAACGTTTATAAAACGAAGGCGACCTGTTTCGGGTACGCGTTCAATGCTTCGCACGGCAGACTCACCTGTCAGTAAAGTAACAGACACATGACAACAATCAGGCTTACTGAGAGATAAAGTAGATGACCGCTCCGACTCCGACTGTCCATCTCATAGCCTTCCACAAGAGTTCTGAACTGCTGACGTCGGAAGTAGGGCCTTTCCCAGGGAACTGAGGGTTGTTTGAGAAGCGGACATAGCGAGTATGCAGTAGTGGAGAGGAAGAAAACAGGCGCGGGCGGAGAAGTACAGTTGGCCTGATGTTTTTGAAAGATAGATCCCGACGGTAAAGAGAGCGACGAGCGAGGCCAATGGATAATGCCATCTGTTGTTTGGGAAGCCCAGTGGTCCGAAGACATCCCAGGAAGCGTAGCATCTTCTTGAAACCAAGCCTACTGTATATACAATATACAGTCGACCGGTGTTTAGTCAAAGTTCACGTTCCTATATTGCGCTCTGGTGAGCACACGGTGAGTTGATTGAAAGAAGGGGTTCCTAAGCCTTTCGCGTGTCACGCACGCGCCGAGGGGTTTAAATTACCACATGTAGTGACCAAGAACAGCGTGAAAGCGTTACTCACGGATCCTTTCAAGTCTTTAACGTGTGGTTTCTCGTTCTCTGTGCGGCAAGAAACTAGTTCGGTCTACCTTTTCCATCCTACGAACGCCCGCAACATCAAGATAGGTACCCGGAAAAGCCGGCGCCGTTCCGGCGACCGATGTACTCCGAGTCACCTGACTGCGCGCGCCAGTCACGTTACCCCTTTTCTCCGCGCTCTGCTTCCAAGTCCCAGGGCCCCATCAGCACTGGCAGACTACCGGTGCGGCTCAGCGCTCAGCGTTGCGCAGTCTCAGAGCTGAAAGTACATTAGACTCGCTAGGCTATACGGGAATTCCTTAGGCAGCCATGGGGCCAGGTACTGCTAGTGGTAGTAAGCCCTCAAAACCACCCGTTGTTCAGCCAGGGACAGGGAACAACATCATCATCAATCCTTGCCAGGTGCGTCTCTGTGGAAAGATCACCACTATGAACCCGGGGTATTCAACTAAAGAATACAGCGCCTCAATCCTGTGTTGGAATGCATTCGCAACGTGGGCAAAGAATTTGGTGAGATATTGCCCGACTTCCAAGTCGGCAGAACAACTGGGGTGCTCTTTCTCAGGTATGTGGCACGAGGCATTTATTGTCGTCTCACACTGTCTTATGTCATTCTAGTCTGAGGTACCACCGTTTGCATCCAGAATATATCCATCAGCGGATATCGAACCTCGGAAACTCTTACAACCTTCGGGTACTGCTACTGATGTGCGACATTGTGCGTCTTTGACTGGCGTTGTGAGGTGTTCTTGTTTGCTTTATTTGTTGGCAGAGCGAACATCAGGAACACATCCGTGAACTGACAAAGGTCGGGACAGGCTCTTTTCTGTAATACACGCTAGTTGACTCCAATAAAGGTTTGCATCATCAACAATATCACGATCGTGATTGCCTGGTCGTGCGTCTCTACCTTTCACTTACTGCAACTAAAACCCGTTGACCATGCCACAGAGCAGACGAAGCCGGCCAGTACCTGTCTACCTACAAACAATTCGAACACAAGTCTCCGGATCTCATTCGAGAACGAGTCGACCGCGCGCCCGCCGCCATCCTCCGTGCTGCCCTCACAAGCATTAGCAGAGTCAACAAGACCGACGTTGAGACTCTGCGCACCTCCTTCGGTGTACGTACCGTATCCCTCCTGCCCCTCAGTCGTCCATGAGACCAGCTCAACCAAATCTCTATCTGATAATACGCGTGGGTATTTCTTAGAGCTTTGCCGATATCGCACACGCCTCGTCCAATCAGCTCTCCCGGCTCCCGGGGTTCGGACCCAAAAAGGTAGCCCGCATGAAGGACGCGTTTGAGCGTCCCTTCCGCAACAACGCGACCGGCTCCCTCACAGCGCCCCACACTGACCATAGTCACCTTCCACCTCCACATGGCGTCCCGCAGGGGCCTGCAGAGCAGCACTCCGTAGGGGGAGCGGAATTCGACAAGGACAAGAACAAGGGCAAGAGCAAAGGCAAGGGCAAGGAGATGGGTCAAGAGCCCACTTCGGTTATCGGGCGCTCTGCTCGCCCAGCCAGTCCAGTTTGGGACATCGAGCTCGACCTGAATTCGCCGCTCCCGTCCTTGCCTGGGTCTCCTTCAGAGAGACCGCCTCCAGGAACCATGGGCAAGCGCGCTGTGAGTCCCGTGTGGGACATAGAGCTTGACCTAAATGAGGACCAAGACGCACAAGACGACCGCGCCAGAGAGACCAAGCGTCGAAAAGCGAGCTGAGGGTATAAGTAACTCTATAACAGCGTCTACCAGCACGGTAATATTATTAACGTACGTATCGCTGTCTATGATAAATCATTGTCCGTGTCGTCCGTGCTTCAGAGCTCATGACTGTCGTGCCAGATTTCAAGTATCGTGATGCTACATTACTGATGGGAGTCCAAATATGTCGTGAAGAATAATGTCCAATGATTGTCCGTAGATATACCCTGATCCAGGCCTCTTTTGACATTGGCGCTTTGCGCTGTGGTTAGTCATAGCGGCGATTCGTGTCCTACACTTCGATACTGCATTCACACCAGGCCACGTTGCTGGGTTACATTGTCGCCCCAGTAACGATAGTAAGGCGGTGGCGGCGGCGGCGACGGCGATGTTGACCCTCGATCCATAACACTGTGGTAAAAGCCACGTAGTCTGTCCGACACGGTCAACCTGTGGGGTCTGTTGGGCGTGGGCGATGTCTGTGGGGGCGACTCTGGGCGCCGCACAGGGACGAGGGTGACTGGTAGGTAAGGAATACGAGGAAGAGGTCGTCCGGGTGTCAAAGTGGCCTGACTGATTATCGTAGGCGCAGACCAGGCAACAAAAGGTGTCGCCACATATGATGATGATGGACAGTAGGCGGGGAGCGAGTCGGACACGGAAGGCGACGGTGGTGTTCCGCTGACTAGATTTCGGTAAAGATTTTGCAGCCTGGAGGCAGATGGCCCACGGTGATCTTGGGCCCAGTTAAACATAGGCGACATGTACGGACGCTCTTCTGGACGCTGCTCAGGAATGAAACTGGCTGGTAAGGGCGGCAGAGGGGGGAGACGCTGCCCAGCGTCCTGACTAGGCGCGGAAGGTGGAGACCAGGACGGTGTCGCTGCAGAGAGTGGCGAGTGGTATACGGGGAGGGAATTTGATATGGAGGGCTTGATCGAGGCCGGTGAGCCTTGAACACCGCGTTCTCGAGCATTACTGTCCTCGTCAGAAGTGCATACGTCGTGTGCATTCATGCTCTGTGTAGACGTGCCGACCTTCAGCTCCTTCTGGGACGTAGTCGTGCCGCTTGTGAAAGAGCAATCCGACTGGCGCTGAATGACCATCACACTGGGGCTGTGTGACGTGTTGGTCCTGTGGCCACGACCCCATCTCCAGTCGGAGGAATAAAAAGACGTTCCCGGATGTTGCAGAGTGAATGGCCGAGGGGCGACATCAGGATTACGCGCCGTCGCACGACGCGGGTGTCGCCGTGTCCACCAAAGAAGTGTAACGAGAGAGAGTAAGACTAGACCGAGGACGACCGTCGGAGGCACTATTGACGCGAGCCTATGATGTATGAAGTGTACGATCTCAAAAAGGGAGGGGGTGCTTGATATGCGGAAAAACGTACCTGACACGGGAGGGAGGTAACACTGAGACAGGAGCGCCGAGACCAGCTGCTGTGCTGTAAGGACGCAATCAGAGGTGACAAAAAAATCTGAAGGACAGAGAATGATGCTGAACTTATTTGACAAAGAGTATATCTCAGCATAGTCGATGATAAGGGCCATGTTCTCGCCATTGTCATTCTGAGGGGTCGTTAGGGACGGTGGGCCTACCAATGTCACGGTGTGATTGAAGGCCTCCAGATCTACGACAAATCCGAAATAAAGAAGGACTGCAGGGGAGCCTTGGGGTTTGGGCGTGGTTCCATTGGTATCTGGCACCACATTGGATACCATCGAAGCAAGATCAGATCCGTCAGTAAGCACGCTGTACTGAGTCGGCCTCGGTGGGGCAGTCCCATAGAGTGCATAAGCTCTGCCTTGAGACACAGGTGTGAGCGTGTGTTGCAGTATGGAAGGTTAACGATTAGGTACCCTAAATAGCACGTTGGATCGAATCGTGCACATTGATCACTAGACGAAGATAACTCACGATGAAGTCGAATGTTGCAATATGTCCAGAATTTTGAGGAGATGGACTACGTAGATACGATGTCAGAGTAGAACATTGCGGCAACTATGAATTGACACTCACTTAAGTGGACTCGGGGCATTCACCAGACCTAGACTCCCTCCATCGATAGTCTGATTGAAAACAGTATCGGAGTCGCCCCCTAGCACAGATTCAAACACGAGCTGTGCAGGATTCAACCTCCGTCGGGGGTGACCGTTGTGAGCAGAACCACGCACATAATTTATGTACAGGGCTTCCGTGCCGTCTCCAAAATTGATCAGCTGCAGTTCGTGTTTTGTTGGTGGGAGGTCTGTTGCGTTGAACAGTACCGTAGGGCCATTCTCTGCAGTTCCAGGAGTGTAACTAGGGAGGCTCCAAGTTTCGTCGTCCAGGATCACATCGTACTTGCCCAATCGTGACCCGCCATATATCCTAAATGGAGAGGTTTTGGCCACGTCGACAGACTGTCATTTCGACATCAGCTCACCATATACCCGTTCCTGTCCACGAGAAGTGGACAGAGGCCGACGACTGTTGGGTAGCATGGTAGTTCTGTCCGGCATAAGACGACTGCGATATCCAGTCAAGAGCGGTCAGACGGTGCATGCGGTGGTCGGCGAGGAAAATACAACTGCAACTGACCAGAAAAGGGTCCAGCGGCAGCGCCGTTGTCCATGCGTCGATGGGTTCATATTGAAGGAGAGGGCTCACGTCGGAGACCGTATGGTTGAATCGCATGCTTGCGGCAACGAGGAGCCATGGCGTTGTGGGCTACATATACCAGAGTCCGTTCACGCATCTGAAGAAGATAGCTCCAATGCCACGGTGAGACACCGGGCAGCTGGATCAGCAATCAGACGCTGTGACTCGGCGACGGTGTCGTAATTGATCGTGCCACCGAGCCTCGTCATAACGCAGCGGGATCTATATGTCGACTGGATCCCGCCGCGGCAGCCCGGTGCAGTCAAGCAGCTGTCTGTTGGAACTCGGTTGCAGTCTCGAGGGTCCCTACAAGACAGTCCATTTGGGTTACGCAGTAGTATCAGCTAGATCTGAATCATGGAATTTCGGACGCGCGACGCTGAGGTACGCTGTCATACGCCATGAGACTTGGGACCAACTATGGGGCAGGCGCCGGGTGGGGGGCTGTGCTGGCACTGCCCAAAATCACGTCCTGCTTTGATCCAAGTATGATCAAAACAGAATAGCACCACATGGTTTGCACGGCATGTGAATTTGAAGCGCCAGGGGCTGTAATTTGTTGAAGCGAGGCTCTGTTGTGGTGGTCATCTTTCTCGGACGGTTGCGACTTCCAGGTCGTTTTGCCTGCAGTGATGTTCCGATGTCGGAGTCCTGCATGACGCCGTTTCTTGAATCCGACGATAGACATGTCCATAGCACGCCGCGGCAGAATCTCAACGGTCCGGAAGCC
>QLPM01005225.1:0-11296 GCA_003314695.1 Albatrellus sp. MG142
CACATCTCTTTTCATCCTCACCGCTCTTGCTACAACCCTGGAACTCTCACCCCTACCGCTCTCACTCCAAATCGTACCAATGGCTGACACTCCATCCCCACCTCTCATGTTCGACTACCCCCACGCCTTCATCAATGGACAGCTCCATGTCCTTATGACCACAGCAGAATGGCTGCAAGCAGAAGACGATGCTGACTTACCAGCAGAGGCTCTTCCTGCAGACTCGCCCCTGGCTTGACTCGAAGAAGCCATAGAACAATACGAAGCTAGGCTTCATAGCTCACCCACCCCCACCGACCTTCTCTTCGCTATCGTGGAAGAAACATCTACTCGCACCCCTACACCTAACTATGACACAGATATTGATCTGGGTCCAGAAATGCCAATCCCCTCGCCATCACCCTCACCCGCTCCATTACCCATCCCGCCACCTCACTCTGCGACTCCTTACCTACCCACACTTGGCCCCACCTTCAACGAACTACTGGCCGACTTTATCATCGACATCCTGGGCAAGCTACGTCGAACCCCAGATAGGATCCCTTCGGATCTTATAATCCAAGACAACCAGTTCTTTGAAGTAAAGCGATTCGCTAAGCCGGTCCTTCCAGGACCACTTCGCCAAGACATTGAGCTAAATCCGCCTTTCCACCAAGTCCTAGTCGATCGCAAGAGCAGCATTCGAGTAGAGAGAGCATTGATCCATTGCCACAATAGAGGGCTAACAGCAGACATCGTGCGCTACCGTGATTATTATCACTGCCTCTCTAACTTGGACTCCCTCATCACTCGTCTTGGCGAGCTCACCAACCAAAGGACTTGGGAGGCACAGGAAATTGCCAATAGGCTGGTTAATGCGGATGCCGAGTCGCGCATGCTACCCTATCTTGCCACCCCTTACCACATTAATCTGCCTGAAGTCATCTCGGTACCACCCACTCCTTTATCTGCTTTCCCCAACCTTTCCAATGACTCACCTGCCTCCTCGCCTTCATCACCTGAACCAGCTACTTGCATCAGAGGAGGAGCTGATGACTTGGAAAAAGAGAACTGCCCCAAATGACCGAAATGCAAACCTACCCGTTGCTTCAATTGTAACAAGGTAGGGCATAGGTGGCGAGAATGCAGAGCACCACGCCACCCCAACTTTCACCGCAACTGACCATCGACCTCCTCTCACCCTTGATCCAAATTTTGCCCCTTATTCACTCACCTATGTCAGTGCTCGCATAGTGGACTGTGTGTGTACAACTGCAAGTTCTGCAGAGGGTGCGGTTCAGATTTGTTTCATGGTGTCCACGGGTTAGGATGCTCATATGCCGACCACGTCACCACATCTCATGACCCCACGGATTATGAGATGAACGATGCAGACAACTTTGACTAATTGCTGAGGCAGCAATTGGGTAGGAGAGGGGTGATGTTACGAACTTATCGGACTACTTTTCTTTTCATCTTACTGCTTACAATCCCTCCATTTCCTCTGACAACCCTTATCACTGACAAAGCAGTATTCCTCTTGTCGTGACTCGTGTCCATTCCATCTCATTCCATCTTGTTCTATCTTGCTTATCTCTGACTCGCACCCCTGATATCCTATTGGAGGATAAGGGGTTACTGTACAACGAACCCGCGCATAGGAGGGACACCCACCCTTAAGTTCTTCTGTATATAAACTGTAACTCGCTGTGAGGATAAGCCCCAAGCTTATCCTCTTGTACAATCACCAGTACAGTTTGGATCCTCAGCACATCTACTAAGTTCTGCAAGTCTTTCAGCTTGTCTTACCTCGTTCACTCGCTCTCAAACCTTGGGCTTTGCCTAGGGCTCCGCCACCTCGTTGTATAGGTGTTTGACCGCTTGACTGCGTGTTAAACCCTTACAGGGGTGGAGGAGGGCATGATGGAGGTTGATCTTGAGCTCCAGATTTTCTCACAAGTGTTTTCTGAGTACTGGTTCCGCCTTGTATGTGAGATTCGCGTAGTTCTCCCCTCCTGGTGATAGAACCAGGTCAGGTATCGTAGTATCAGGGGTGCAGCGTAGGGTGATGAGGACATGGAACAGATAGTCTGGATCCAGGTCACTGAAACAGGGGTGTACTCCTGCCTCCTCATTCTGCCCATCTGGAGTGTCATAGGGACCACTCGATGGGTCAGAAGACTCAGACAGAAGTTCCTCCCATCCAGCTGCTGGGGGGGACATAGGTCCTAGATCAATGTCAACATCAAAGTGGGGGGGGATACTGGGGTGTCATTGGGAACTTCAGATTGAAGTGGTGGTGTGGATAGGTGGGGAGGTACAGGGAGGATAGGGGTGGGGGGACAGGCAGGTGGCATAGATGGTGGGAGAGGGGTGTGGTCAGGCTGATTGGAAGTATAGGGGATTGTACTCACCCTACGCTCCTCTACTCCCACCAGAGCTTTCTCAGCTCTTTCCGCTTGTTCGTAGGATGGAAGGGTGTGGAATTCTGCAAGTGGACCTCTAGCATCATACATGATGGTGCGCTCTTGCATCCTAAATGTATTGATAGATCTATGTCCTGGGGTTTCTAGCATAATCTGGCGATAATTCTCAACGGTCCTGATGTATTCATTTGCAAGGTGGTTGAAGATGTCGAGGTTGGGCAGGGTGGGGCTGGATGTAGAAGACATTGTTGGAGACTGATTGTGAGGTGGGATGGTGGTTTGGAAAGCGGTTTAGGCAGTGAGGACAGTTTAGAGCTGTAAAGATCTGGGGAAAAGGGAATGATTACCCCCTCCTTTTAACGATGATGTCCACAGCATCTAGAAGAGTCCGGGGTTGGGTGGAAACATTTGAAATCGGCTAAAAGATCTGAGGCATGGGTTTCTAATTCAGAACATGGGAGCCATTGATTTTCCGATGCCGGGTAACCAAGCCATTTGACCAGGAACTGGGGTTGATTACAGTATAAGCGGTGATCTTTGATTCTTTCGATTTCGAAGTGTTCATCGCCTTCAATGAGGTCCGGGAGTGGTCAGGTGAAATTAGGACCATGTGCAGCAGTTTCCCAATATGGTGCCAGAAGTGATGCGTGAAAGACGGGATGAATCCAGGTTGACCAGTGACCAGGGAGCGACAAGCGATAAGCGACTGGGTTAATGATATCCATGATCGGGAATGGTCCATATCGGCAAGGGGCGAGTTTCAAGGAGGGTGACAGGGTGTGAAGGTGTTTCCCTTCGAGCCAAACCTGGTCACCTACCTGATACGATGGGAATGGAGTATTGTCCGTCCAATCATTGTGTGCCAGGAGTTGTGCCGCTTTGATTTCATCATGGAGTTGTGACAGTTCCGTGATCCGGTCGGATAACAATGTGGAGTCATATGAAGTTGGGATAGGTACAGATAAGGGTTCATGACCCATGAGAGCAAAGAATGGAGACATCTTGATTGTTGAGTGATAATGGGAATTATGAGCAAATTCCACAGCGGGTAGGTACTGAGACCAATCAGATTGCCAGATCAAAGCGTACGCACAGAGGAATTGTTCTAATTCCTGGTTTAACCATTCTGTTTGACCATTGGTTTGTGGGTGATAGGCTGTAGACATAGCCTGTTGGATCTGGAGAATGCGACAGAGTTCAGATGTGAATGCAGCAGTGAACTGTGTTCCTCAATCTGATATAAGCTTTGTGGGAAGACTGAAACGCTTCCAGATGTAATCACAATATATTTGAGCCATTTGCTCTGCAGTGATTGTGGTATGACAGGGGACAATGACCGTTGCTTTGGTTATGTCATGATCCACAAAAACAACAATGGCGTCGTAACCAATGGATTTTGGGAGGTCTGTGATGAAGTCCATGGAGACCATGGAGAATGGAAGGGCATCGGTTTGTGGGGGAATTGGCATGAGAGGGACTTTGGGACGGTTTGGCAGATTCTTGGTTGACTGACAAACAGCGCAACTGTCAACAAAGTCAAATACAAATTTCCTCATACTGATCCAATAATGCCATTTCGACACGTGTTCCAGGGTTTTCAAACGTCCAGGTGACCTGCAGTAGGTCCATCATGGAATGTTGCCATGACCTCACGATGTAGTTCTTTGACAGGGGGGATATAGATCTTGCCTCTGAAAAAGAGTAGCCCGTCTGTGATGCTCCAATCTTTTTTCAAGGTTGTTTTCATTGGTGATCCTTTATTTGCACTAGGGAATCCGATGATATCCATGAGTGCAGGATCATCTTGTTGTGCTTTCTGAACTTTTTGCAGGAAGTCCAATATCAATATGTCATACTCCATTGGTCTCTTGAAATCTTCCTGTGTAGCACGAGCAAAGAGGGTATCTGGGAGCAAGACCTGATCTTCATTGTCAGCTTCTCCAGAATCATGATCAGGGTGGCGGGATAGGGCATCAGGCTTGCCAGCCTTGTTGCCTGCGATGTGTGTGATTTTAAAATTGAACCGGGTGAGATATAAAGCCCATCGGGCTTGTCGTCGAGATAGTATCTTGGCTTCCTTGAAGATCTCCAAATTCTTATGGTCGGATAGGATTTCGATGGTGTGTGGAGAGCCTTCAAGGTAGTGCCGCCATTCTTTGAGACATTGAATAATCGCTAGGAGTTCTCTGTCATAGATGTCATAGTTGCGTTCAGCTTCTATGAATGATTTAGACATGAATGCAACCAGGTGCCAGATACCATCGTCTCCTCTTTGAGACAGGACTCCTCCACATGCGAACTTGGAGGCATTGCATTCGATTCAGAATGGTTGGTCAGTGTTAGGCTGGATGAGGACTGGGGACTCCATGAAGCGATCTTTGAGCATCCTGAATGATAGCTGTTGTCTGGGTCCCCATTCCCAGGTTTTATCCTTGCGAGTGAGTTCATTGAGCAGTTTAGCGATTTCAGTGAAGTTCCGGATGAAACAATGATAAAAGTTGGCGAATCCTAGGAAACCTCGTACTTCTTTGAGGTTCTTAGGGATAGGCCACTCAGTGAGTCCTTTGAGCTTGATTGGGTCCATAGCGACAATGCCTTGGCTGAGACGCATTCCTAGATATTCTACATCTGATTTCTCAAATTCGCATTTCTCTGGTTTCAGGAACAGGTTGTGGTCTTGAAGTTGTTGTAGCACCAGTTTGACGAGTCGATGATGTTCTACCAGTGATTCCATAGTGATGAGGATGTCGTCCATGTAGATGAAGACACAACCCGTTTCTATAAGGTCTTTGAAAGTGTCATTCATCATAGCTTGGAACGTGGCAGGGGAATTCATAAGACCAAAGAACATCACCAGAGGTTCAAACATCCCGTGATTTGTTTTGAACGTGGCTATCCATTCGTCCCCCTCCTTGATATGAATGTTGTTATACCCCCAATGGACGTCAAACTTGGTGAAGATTTTGGCTTTCTTCAGTTTATTGATGACATTGGAGATAAGCGGGAGAGGATACTGGTTTTTAATTGTCATGCTGTTCAGTTGGCGGTAGTCCTGGACAGGTTGAAGTTTGCCATCCTTCTTTTTGACGAAGAAGAAGGGGGATGCAAAGGGAGATTTTGATTGTTGAATATACCCTCGATTGAGCATGTCTTTGAGGAATTCATCCAGAGCTGTTTGTTCACCAGGAGACAGGGGGTACACCTTACAGTTGTTCTCTGGTACTGTGTCCAGTTTAAGTTCAATGCGGTGATCCCACTTGGTAAAGCTGGGTAGGGATCTGGATGCTTCTTCCTTGAAGACTTTACAGTATTCCAGATATTGAACCGGTACCATTTCTTCAACTGTTCTCTTGTCCTTTTTCATGTTCTCAGCAGCTGCTAGTTCTGTGGACTTGGTGGCACTGCAGGATTCTTCTGATGCGACAGCCAGATATAGCTCATCTCCATCATCGAAGTCGATAGCTGGGAGTGGAGAGTGGGCAATGAATTGATGAAGGGAGTGTTCAGTTCCCTTGTCATCAATTCCTCAGATAGGCTTAGATTTGGGGTCATATCCCTGGCATGGGTTTCTTCTTTTTCTGGCTTTGAAGTTGGCTGCAGGTCGGATTGCACAATCCCATTGATCATCAAGGGAAAGTTGGCATACAGGGGGGGCAGTCTTTGAACTGCAGATATGGTTCAAGCCAGTTGATCGATGGATTGTGTTTCTTCATCCAAGGATATCCGAGAACGATTTCATCATGTCCGATGTTGGCTACTAAGAAGTCGACAACTTCTTTGTGTACACCAACCTTCATGGAGATTTGGATGCGGTGGGTGACATTTCCACTAACATTACTGGTGTCATCAATGTTGTGGATCATGATTGGTTTCTGGAGTGGGATGAGGTGGAGGTGGAGTTCTTTAGCGATTTTTGAGCTGATTATGTTAATCATTGCTCCGCTGTCTAGGAGGGCTTCCTTGTGGTGGCTACGCTTTCCCCATTGCGAATGGATCTCGACTGGTAATATAAACGCATTTCTATTAGCAGAAGAGGTGTGAGCAAATTCACATTCGGGGTACATGGCTTTAGTCTGGAACCATGTAGCTGGGACCAGACTGTCTAAAAATCCTCCATATGACCCTCCATCCATTCCTTCCTTTCCTCCTGGGTGAGTGTCTTCATGAAATCACTGAGGTCCTTCCTCGTGATAACCTTTTTTGCTTTGGCAGACGAATACCTTGGTGGTTCACTGCCATCTGATTCTTCATCGGCATCTGATGCAGGAGTTGCTTTAGACTTTTGAGCCTTTCAAGACGACTCCTTCTTCTTCGGCTTCTCAGGTTCTGATTCAGAGGCGGTATCTTGTTGGTCAGTTGACTTGACCTTGGAGGAGCAAGGTTTCCATTCAGTGGGGCAGTTAGTTTGTTTCTTACAGTCTTTGGCCATGTGGCCTTTTTCCCTGCATGCGAAGCACCGATTTTCTTCGTGCATCCATTGTCTCTCTTTTTCCGTGAGGGGTTTGAGTGTGACTCTTGCCTTTACCCCATCTACATCCATGGCATCACTGTCCTTTTGTTTGGATGTGAACGGTTGGAAGGGTTGCCTTCGCTTCAAGGCTTCCCAGTGATAGTGATTGTTAATGATGATGGCAACCTTATGTTGAAAGGCAGCCATGGTGCTGGGGATATCTGTCATCATGCAGATAGCATCATTGATGTACTCGGGTAAGCCTCTCTGATAGAAGGCAATGATGGTGGGGTCTTCCTTGATCCCTGCTTCCAATACGAGTTGCAAGAACCACTCCATATATGAATCGACAGTGGTCTTCAGGTTGGGGTGGAGGTTGTTGAGCTTGGCCAATGCCTTGCTCGCACGGTTGTCATCTCTGAATGAAGCATTCAAGAGATCCAGGAATTGTGACCACGAGTGGTGTATTGGGTTGTCCGTCATCAAGAATTCCTCAGTATATCGGTTCTTCCATTGAAGAGCCATTCCTTTAGTCATATAGGTCAGAGTGAAAGTGACCTTAGACATATCAGTAGCATCGGGTCCCATGCTATTGATGTAGAGAGTAGTGGCGATGAGGAAGCTTCTGTAGTTGGCACGATTGCCATCGAATTTGGTGGGTTTGTTGACCTTCAGTTGGTCACAGGATTGGTTCGACATTTTGGTGTTGGATTCTGGGATTGGTGCAGGTGCTGATGGTGCTGGGGATAGGAGATGTTCCAGTATCTTTTCAAGACTTGGGAACTCCTTCAAGGTGTCGATGATAAATCTGGGGTCTGCTATGAGTTTCCAGATGTCGTTTCCGGTGTACTGTACTGCAAATTCTGATGATGAGTCAGCAATGAACAGATAGGTTTGCCATGTGCTGCTATAGCGTATACACATTGGCAACGGGTTTGGTACTGGGGGCACCACGATTGTAAGCCTCGAGTTTGGACAAGAAGCTTGTTCTAGTGTAAGGACTTAGCGTGACGGATGTCAGCAAGGTCCTATCGGGATACGAGATAAGTTGGTGGTTCCAAAGGCGAAGCTTAGCCTGGTTCCTTGGCTGAAGTAAATGGGATGAGCAGAGCACTGGCTAGCGTCGAGCTACCAGGTTGGAGAGCGATGAGAGCGATAGTTGAGGCAGAGCCTCCTGGATTCGAGTATGGTAAAGTACAAGAGAACAAGCTTAAGGCTTGTTCTATCAACGAGTCGAGTATTTATACAAAGGGATAACAGATGAGAACAAGATGCCTTGTAAGTAGAGACAAGTCATCATGAGTCAAGATGATAAGAGGGATATCCACCATAGGCAGATAACACAGGATGAGTAAGTGCGCAGTATCAAGGGATGATGGGGAATCCTGTGTAAAGTGAAATGAGTCCAATACCCTGTACCCTGACAGGGGATCTCTGAGTAAACACGGATCAGAATGTATAGTAAGTCTGAAGATATCCAGAATGATGAGAAGAGAAATGAGTAAGTAAAAGGAGAGAAAAATCGTAACAGAGTGGCTTCTTCTATTGTCAGCCAGGATTTTGCTGCATTTGCCTCAGCATGACTTCTCCCACCATCTGCACCTCTAATTAAGGTGTTATAACACAACTTCACACTCTTCCCAGTCTCCTTTCTATACAGGTCCATGAAGTCCTGTGCAATAGTGTGTGCTCCTTTTCCATTTGGTTTCTTGTCATGACTCTCTTTTCACCCTTATTTTATATTCATTTCTACTTATATTTCTCTGACTATTTACTATACAGATACAAGTCACATGACCTGTGGCTGAGATCATATTTGGTATGTCATGTGATGTCACATGATCTTATCTTATCTTATCTTGATTTGTTATCTAATGTGTCACATGATTCGATTATCTTATCTTATCAGGTCACATGATCTCTTATCTTATCTGTCACCTGATCTCATGTCATGTGACCTGCTTACATTATTGCTGCTTACTTATCCAGTGTAGGACATGTGTACTATGCGCTGCATATGCACTGTATCCGTGCGCAACGCATGCACACTTCATATTTACTTACTGCGCCTCTCACACTTACTGCACATTAGGCATGCGTACAAAGGCCCCCTTGAGGCCCCTACTATAAGTACTGGCTGTAGTTGAGGGCGGATCGCCATGGAGAGACGTGCCATGTTCCTCAACAACCCAAACCAAATTGTCTCCAGGTGCTCTGCAAACTCCCAAACCTGGTGCATCACCATAAGACCTACAACTTGTCCCCATGCTGTGAGCAAGCACAGGGCAACAGAGAGGGGCAGCCATGCTGCCATGGTGGCTGGATACACCCACTCCTGAGTGGCAATCCATGAGTCTATGGTGATGAGGAAATCCACAGCAGTGGTGATATGCATGCTGAATATAGGGCAGTGCGAGAGTTACACAAGTAGTGTGAAGAGTGTGAGACAGAACTATAGTGAGAGGAGCAGTTATAAGAGAGCAGGGGAACAGTAGGGAGTGTAGTACTCACTTCAGCAGGAGAAAGAAAGCTGAAGTGAGAGTGTGATGAGACGAAGATTTAAGTACTGTAAAGTAATTAGAGTTCAAGTGTAATTGAAACTCAGAAGGACAATAAATGATACAAGAAAGGAAGGAATGAGTCACTGTTTGACAGGGTGTGAGAATGAGTCTGTTATGAACTATTGGACTATTTTTCCTTTCGTCTTACTGCTTACCATCCCTCCATTATATCTGATAACTCTTACCACTAACAAAGCAGTATTCCTTCTATGATGACTCGTGTCCCTTCTACTTCGTTCCACCTGATTCTACCGTACTTATCTCTGACTCATACTCCTGATATCCTATTGGAGGATAAGGAGTTACTGTACAACAAACCCGCACACAGGAGGGACATCTACCCTCAAGTCTCTTGTATATAACCTGTAACTCGATGCGAGGATAAGCCCTAAGCTTATCCTCTTGTACAATCACTAGTACATTGGATCTCCAGCACGTCCCACTAAGTCTTTGTAAGTCTTTTGACTTGTCTTACCTTGTCTACTCGTTCTCCAACCTTGGGCTTCGCCTAGGGCTCTGCCAACTCATTGTATAGGTGTTTGACCGCTCGACTGCATGTTGAACCCTTACAGAGTCATTGTAAGTACAAGGGTACCCATAAAAAGCGAATGAAAGTGTAAGTAGAGAGTCCATGGACCTGTGAAGGTCCTCTAGTGACTGATAACGTCACAGATGTTGAAGCAGAGTTCAACACTGGCTACTTTCTTGTATACAAGCCAGTTGATTCTGGTCTTCAATCCTCTCCTTCCTTATTAGGATGAGTCTGCTAGATCTCCCAATGAAGCTGGGATATGTTTGAGTGGCTAGCATCTGGCTACACTCTTACATTTCTTGCATTCATTCTTATAGACTTCAATGACCTGGGTTTTCAGATCCTCATATGCTTCCCATGCATTCTGTGCCTTTTTGCTGTTGGATAGGGCTCAACCAGGCATAGTGGGGCTGTTGGAAAGCAGTGGTGATAGTTGGGTAGCACAAGTAGATTTAGATTTGTGCTGTTTAAAAATTATGTGAAGTTGCTGTCAATTGAGCGGTGTTTATGTTTTTCACCCAAAATGGCCAACCACCATGATGTCTATATCTCAATAAGAACATGTCCAAATCTTGTTGAAAAAAATCCTATGAGTGCATGCATATCAGTTCTTCCAAATCATATACAAATAATGTGGTAATGGAGCTTGTTCAAAGTGGTGTCCTGTGATGAAACTTTCAGCACAGGCCAAAACACCAAAACATCCACTATCTCATGAACATTTCTAGGATATTATTTAGTATTTCCAAGCTCAAATGCTCTCGAAATCCAGTCTAGCATAATGTAATCTATGTACAATACAAAAAGAAGTGGGAAGAGAGCATGAATGAGTACAAAGCACTAAGTGTTACAGTGACTGAGGGTGTTACAGTGACACATGGATAATTGTAAAGGTGAAAGAGGTGATAAATCTGATGGAGCAGTTAAAAATGAATGGTCAATAGGAGAAACGCTGAGTGAGTTTGGACAGATTTCTTCTTCTGTCAAATCTAGTGGAGTAGGTGATGAGGACACTGGAACGGAATTTTCGAGTTGTTCGATTTGTATCGCAAGATCTTCAAGAGAGGGTGAGAGAATACAACGGGATTGTAGGTTATATCCGTGTTGTCCTGATCGTCTAGACACTATCTTGAATATTCACCCTCGTGGTGGGCTCCAAAATTGATAGAGCTCTGCAGTATATAAGTGCGCTAACACCTTTGAGAAAGAGCAGAGCATCTGAAGGGCGAATGCCTCAAGACTCTCTAAACAAGTCAGTGAACAGATATAACTCGAATTAACAAGACAAGCAAAGAGACGCGACGCAAGCGCAACAATTAGCGCAACGCAAAGCTAACGCAAGACAAGA
>QLPM01005242.1:0-13381 GCA_003314695.1 Albatrellus sp. MG142
GTGAGTCATGATGATAAGAGGGATATCCACCATAGGCGGATAACACAGGATGAGTAAGTGCATAGTATCAAGGGATGATGGGGAATCCTGTGTAAAGTGAAATGAGCCCAATACCCTGTACCCTGACAGGGGATCTCCAAGTAAGTGTGGATCATAATGTACAGTAAGTCCGAGGATATCCAGAATAGTAAGAAAGTAAATGAGTAAGCAAACAGAGAGAGAAAAATGTAACAGCTCAACTAGACACTGCACATTATTCTATTCTCTTACTTTATTTGTTAATGCTAATTCTCATGCCAAGCACTTATTATTCAGTAGTTACTTCTTGGTTACTCCATGATTTAGGACTTGTATACTATGCATAAACACGCCTGTATGATCATTTAGGGCAAGCAATATGCCCACAAGTTCCCCTCTTGTTTTTGACTGTTCCCCAAGTCGAAAATTGCTTCACTGTCCAATTTTTCTCTTGATTCACTCTCAACTCTCTCATCTTATTTGTGCCTACTATCAACACCAGCATTTGTTCTTGCATCATTTTGTGTGACATTCCAGTGTAATGCCTGCAAGCAGGCTGCTGACAAAAGCAGGTGAACACCTCATCCACAGCAATGCTTTAGCAGCATGGACCCTGACTACATCACCCTGATATGCCACACACAGTCCAACAGTTGCACATTTATTCCATTGTCTGCTTATGCTTTAACTACTATACATTGCACAGTGGCCACTCACTGAGTACACTTTTACTTTATCTACTATATGCTGCTCAGTGGCCACTTGCCAGGTGTGCTTTGATCTGACTGTTTGGCTCTGGCCATAGAGGCCTCTCTACTGTATTTAAGGAGCATGGGGTATGCCCCTCTCCAACAGTTTTCGATCCCCCTGTATGCCACAGAAGAACAAATTCTATGTCTGTTTTGCCTCTCTCTCTCACATTTGACTCCAAGCCCACTGCTTGCTTGTTGACCACACTCCACTCATCTTATCTCAATCATAGATTCTACTCACACCAGCCTTCACAGCAGTTCAGCAGTTGCTCTTGTCTTGCATTAGCATTGCATTGTGCTAATTGTTGTGCTTGCATCTCATTTTGTGTTGCCTTCTTGCATTCCTTTTGTTGCACTTATCTCTGCCTTAAGGGCAATGCTTGCAGTCACTCTTTTGTGCTAATCTCATAAATTCAAATTTTACTCACTAAATATCCATATACTGACTTGTTCAGAGAGTCTTGAGGTGTTTGCCCTTCAGACACTCTGCTCCTTCTTTTAGGGTGTTGGTGTTGGTTGTCAGGACCATCTATTTTCTATTTCTTTCTTTCTATATTCATGACGCGCATTCTTATATAAGCAACTTCCTATTACAGACATTTATTGAGACTCAGCTTAACTCTAAAGCTTCATCTCATTAGTATTATCTTTTCTTCTCTTTAATTACTAAGCCGGGCCGCTTACTCTTTAGATATGACTCATATGCTGCGCATCGCTTACTGATGCTGTGCATCCACTTACCAATCGTTCTATGCTATTCCATAGGGTTTCAGCACACAGACCATGAGGTCTTATAGCTATTGGTTGATAAGGCTCGACACACGCCTTGCATGGTCGAGCCTGCCCTTAAACACTGTACTATATATACCAAGTAGTCTACTCTGTATTTCTTTAGTTCTGATCATCTGGGATATCCGCCTTACAGCGAGATCGCATCCTAGAGACCTCCACTCAATCCATCACGTTTTTCTTCATTCCTTCGGTTGTTGGCCTCGCTCTTGGCATCAGCCTCACATTGGTGCACTTATACGCTGCAGAGTCATATCAGCAGGTGGAACAATGCTGGTTTGGGTTGTTGAGGAACACATCATGCCTCTAAAGAGCCATTTGTGCTCAACTAGAGATTGTTGGAGGTATTAGGCTCAACTTGTGGCACTCACACATGCAGTGTCTGTAGATAGCTCTCAGTCTGTAGTTGGAAGACTGAGGAAAAAGAGTGCGGCGTATGACTATGTATATGTAAATCTCGCTTGTACTGTCACCCTGGCCGCTTGCACATCGTAGGCGACGCCTCTGCAAGTGCGCGCACATGCATGTGTGCGCGCGCGCTGGTGCACGATGCTGTTATTCACAACAGAGATAGGTCATGGATGGATTGACATTGGACTCTTTGTAGTATCTTTCCATATGTCTAAGCATATTTTTATTTGGGTAAAATCCATTGAGGCATATGGGCAGAATGAATTCACATCAACAGGGTCAAAAACCAGGGATTCACACAGGATTGTCACACAATGTCACATGTGCTGACTGAGTCTCCCTCTGTTTGTATCTCAAAAATAGGAATGGAACTTAATGCAATACTAGAATATGGGGAAACAATAACTAAGAAGGAGCAAAGGTTTATGCAGTAATAATGCATTGTGCAGTGTGAGCCAGTGGTAATGATAGTAGTGGGAAGAACTTGCTTGCGCTTACGAATTGTTCTTGAGAACGGCTACAGTAGATCCCGGATCCACGGTCATACGCGCATCAAGCCTCGCGATGCGACTGCCCATCTCTTACCCCCTCTGGGCCGCATCTCTGAGATACAAGAAACCTTTTCTTCTCAAGCCAACTATCGCCTACTCCAGAATGGCTAACTCATCCATAGTCAGTTGCGCCTACATTGATATTCACCGTAATGCTTATAGGCCCCTCCAGTTTGGTTTGAAGGACCCCTCACTGATATTCAACCAAGGCTTCATTGGTGGGAAATGGGTGGACGCCAAAGATGGGGGCAAAATCGTTGTTACTAGTAGGTCAACGTGCCTGTCCCTCAAATTCCTCTGCAATCTGAATTCGTATTTAATAGACCCGGCCACCGAGGAAGGGCTGGGGACAATCCCCGAGATGGGGGCAGTGGAGACTAAGGAAGCTATTGTTGCTGCTGCACAGGCGTTTACGACGTGGAGCACAACAACGGCCAAGGTGGGTTTTGTTCTTTCATTTGCAGTACCCGCTCTGTGATATAAATCTGTGCAATCAGTACCGACACGACATTATTATGAAGTTGTTCTACTTGATGAAAGAACATGAGGACGATCTTACTCGCATCATCGTGCGTTTTTTTGTCTCTCCCCTGCGTCCAAGCTCACCACCAAACCATTGACAGACGTTGGAAAATGGAAAGACGCTGGCAGAAGCTAAAGTGAGTAGCTTTGTTGGTCGATGCACGCAGCGCTTATATATGTCCTCAGGGGGAGAATGTATATAGCTCATCTTTCATCGAAGTATGTCCCTTCAATTACGATAGTATGCATGCGTTCTCATCGTACTTTTAGTGGTTTGGTTAGCCATGCATCATTTGACACAAATGTGATATGAAACTAAGAAGTATATACAGCCGCGGAAGCTGTGCGAACTTATGGAGGTACAATACTCAACATTCCGTGCTGTTGTCAAACTCAAACTTCCTTTATCCGCGCAGAGCACGTACCGTCCGCGTTTCCTAGCATACGCAATATCGTCATTAAGCAGCCCATCGGTATGTTTTATATTCAGTAGGCGAACCTGGTTTCTGAGGTAGCTTCCCAGGTGTTGTGTACGTCACGTTGCACGCAACTTCTCGGCGTGATTAATATTGATTCATTAGTTCAATCTTGACTCCTTGGAACTTTCCATCTGCCATGATTACGCGTAAGGTTGGCCCTGCACTGGCGGCTGGATGCACAACTGTTATCAAACCAGCACCTGAGACTCCTTTTTCTGCCCTTGCACTGACAGAGGTACAGATTTATTATCCTCGTGCACTTTTGCGTGTCTGATTTCCAGTCCAGCTTGCCAGACGCGCCGGTGTGCCGGATGGTGTTATCAACGTCGTGACGACACAGAAGAATGTTGGTGAAGTTGCTAGAGAGATGTGCGAGAATAAGACGGTCAAAAAGGTGTCATTCACCGGATCTACCGCTGTTGCAAAATTACTTTACAGCATGTCCGCCTCAACTCTCAAAAAGTATGTTACACTCCCGTCTCTGATGTGGAACTATACTGATCGCGCTGGTCAGATTATCCATTGAAGCTGGAGGGAACGCTCCCTTCATAGTATTTGATGATGCAGACATCGAAGAAGCAGTGAAAGGTATCCTTGACCTCTCAACTAGTTGAATTGGATACGATAATAATTTGGAGCGCAGGTGCCATGATTTGCAAGTTCCGTGGTAGTGGCCAAACATGCGTCTGCGCTAACCGTATTTATGTTCAATCTGGAGTCTACGCGGAGTTTGCATCTCGTCTTGCCGATCGTGTTTCCTCGTTTAAGACTGGTTCTGGATTGGACGGGAAAACGTGCGTTGTTATTCACTACCGCTTTGGGTGTACTAAACCATAGAACACCATTGCAGTACGCACGGTCCTCTTATTCACAGTCGTGCTGTTGAGAAGGTTGAAAGACACATTGAAGACGCCGTAAAGAGAGGTGCCCAGATCTTGGTCGGTGGCGTTCGCCCCGAGGGGCCTGGTTCCTTCTATCAACCGACTGTTCTCTCTGACGTGCCGGTGGATGCGTGCATCAATTACGAGGAGACCTTCGGTCCTGTTGCAGCGCTCACTAAGTTCGAGACCGAAGAAGAGGTCATTCGACTCGCGAACAACTCAGATGTTGGACTTGCTGGGTACTTCTTCTCTAGAGACGTCGGGAGAGTGTGGCGAGTAGCCGAGGCATTAGAAGTTGGCATGGTGGGAGCGAACACAGGAATCATTTCACAGCAAGTGATTCCTTTCGGAGGTGTTAAGGAGAGCGGTTTCGGTACGATTTTCTTAATAGAGTTGACAAATCACTGAAAATATTGTTCAGGACGTGAGGGAGGTCATGGGATCGAGGACTACATGACCACTAAGTTGATCGCATTTGGCGGTATTCAATGATTGACCCCGACAGCACTCTCCAGACATGCCATAAGATTATTACTAGTGATGCCAGTCGTCTACATACGTCACAAGCCAACCTCTCTTCTTCCCTATCGGAAATCCTGACCTACCTAACCTGGCCATTCCGCTCCGTCTTTACGGCCACAGATTTTCTCTTGTAATTTATTATAAGGCCTGTAACACCGCCTACCCGGCAAAAACTCGTTACCATTTGTGTTTGGGACTGATGGCGGAAATAGTGTTTGCGATTTTCAATTTGAAGCAAACGTCCTATCAAATACAAGGCGTGTATCACGATAGGACGTGAGTATTTTTTTTTCCTTTTTCTAGAGCTGTGGTAATGAACGAAGGCGTGGACGGTGGTGGATTTTGTGAAAACGACATGTTGCTTCAAAAAAAACCTTTTGCTCTTCTGACGGTGGTAGATGGACGTCGAGACCTAACACCGTAGGAATCTTTCTCAAGATGGGAGAAATCGGACACGGACTTAACAGACATGAGACTCGGACACAAGCTTAAGGCGGCATACAGGAGACGTGTTTCGTGATTTTGCATCGGGCGGTGAAAGATGCTGGTGTTGGCAACCACACAGGACGAACAAGCGAATTTGTATTAGCTTCCATACCCCAAGGTTCTCTCTGGAATTTCCCGACTGACTACTGTGTGCGATGCTTTCAATCACACGAACCTCGATCCCACCGCCGATCGCGAATAACCTCGACATCAGAACGAACATGAACACATGCGGCATCACTGCTTGTCTATGTACTTGGTACTTCAATATGACCGAGGTCTCGTGCACATGCACACTGTATTTGCTTAGGATTAAAGCATCATGATACGAGCTTCCGAATGCCTCGGGAACACCCTATGTTCGGGCTCGTAAGATGAGAATCCGAGAACCGCCGGAGCTAATCGTATATTTATGGCCCAATAGATCGTTAATCGTCTAGATGATATGAACTGTCCTCTCTCTCTCTTTCTATGCTGGGTGATCCGCCGACACCTCCACCAGCCTACCGAGTACCGTGATTGTTTCAAAATTGCCCGATGTCACGGTTTCCCGCCCTCCGCCAGTTGCAGCATAGTCTCCGAAGCTGAAGACGGTCGTTCTGCATGCGAGGTCGAATGAGGGAAGGTCACTTATTCGCTACTGCCATAAGCGCTTTCTTTCAATGCTTTGCATAATGCTGCATTGTATCACAAAAGGTTTGGACCGTCTGGGTAGCACCGGAACTACAAACGGAGTGAATGCAAATTAGCTTAGTGTTCGTTTCCCCTGACACACGCCACTCAATACATCAGGTACACCCCGTGAATCCATTGGACGAACAAAGGTAAAGAGGTAACATAACAGTCTTGACAGAAATGGTGAGTGAGTAGTTAAACTACAGTATTGACGGAGACGGGGAGATTGAGCGGGTACAAAAGATCGAACACATAGAAGTGGAGATTGTCGATGTGGGGGAGGGGAACCACGTACGAGAAGAAAAAACGGTAGAGACACTTGCCAGATATCGAATGGTGACTACCACTCATTGCTACAGAAACTAGCGAGGCGATCGGGCGGCCATAGTCTCCGGTGCTGACCTAGCCAGATGTTTGCCGTTCTGGGTCGAGAGGTTTTAGCCGATCCGGAGAAATCCTGCTCTTCCGGATTAGGAAGAAGGTAACCGCTCGCTTCCTCCGAGTCCGCGCATCGGCGGTGTTTCAGCGTACCATGCGTAGCAAACCGTCAAGTTCACTCGTATTTTGGTGTGCGCACAAATAACGTACGTCGATTAACTCCCAGATCGCCGCAACATGTCATATCCCATCCTCGTAGATTTCAGTGATTTTCGATCACGATTGTTCCCGCAGTGGAGTGACACACCGCCATCGCTTTTGACCGGGTTTGCGAGCGCCATAATTGCAGGCATCAGGGTCCGAATCGCCTAATCGAAGCCCAAGGTCCTCCTTCATGGCATCAGCCTGTTCGAGAGTGTCAGTTAAAAGGACAAAAATAAGGGAAAATGAAGAATCAGCGGAGAAGCGAGGAACTTGGCGTTGCAAAAACCTGCACTGGACTGCTAACTTTTCTGTGATTCCAGATGTCTATTCCAAAGGTTGGTGCTGTGGAGTAAAAGAAACATCTCCAACTAGTTTCTGGATTGGACTGCACAGTGTCGTCCATAACAGGGACCTGGAGTAGTCAGTTAACATATATGTCCCAGAGTGATTGACTGCAAAGAAGCAGAGGATTAGCCGCCAAAAGGTTCTCGCGTTTCATGCCCCTCGGCTAGCATGTCGAGAGTATTTATCGCCTCCACATATAATAGTAGGTTCCTTCACTGCAATTTTTATACTACCCCGGTCCCCTCCACACATTCCTTTGGGATACCTATGGCGATTGATAACACCTTTGGTAGTGCCCTAATTGGCTTGTTGCTGAGTGCCATGTACGCTTTGCGATTCATCTGCGCCGCGTTGTAACTGATGGCTAGCTGAAGACTGTACGGCGTGACATTGACTCAGACGTACGTCTCGTGCAAGGGTTACGGAGGCCTTCTCACTTACCGTCTTCCTTCACACCAGATGGACCTATTACAAGTGAGTTGGTCCGATGGTCCATGTACGCTTGGACGCTCATTCGGACTGTACAGGGAATATCCAAAGGATACCACGACTTTGAAGTCGTTAGTCTTTGTTTTATTGTATATACTTCAGTCTAGGTGCTTGCATCACACTGATTTATCTGTTCCGCAGGATACTGGACACTATGCACCTCATATTTTGCGCCAAAACAATTTATTGGTAGAATTGCCTTTCTCCACCGCTGGTATGACACTCACAACAGAACAGGTACCTTATCACAAACTTCTCTGACTCAGCCGCCCTGACGAAAACAGTCTGGTGAGCGTGTCGTTTCCCGCGAGAGACCTCTGTACTCATATGTTCCTCAGGAGCATGAGCGTGAGTTTCTCTCGCCAGGGTTTTCTCCGCACTGTCGAAGCGAGGCGCTCAACCCCCCTGTGATCGGTGATAACCAGATCCAAACAGACTTCAATGTTTGTTCCTTTGCCCGCTGCCAATGCGCTGCGCTCATAAAGATTTGCGACAGGGCCTGATCGGCATGTTTGTCGAATGGTGCGCGCTTTTCAGCGGTGAGAGTCACGGTATTCATCGTCCTGCCCATTTGACAGCTTCTTCGCCCGTCGCGTATGGATCAGTAAGCTTGGTATCGTAGATTTGAATTCTCTCGTACTCATAAGCGGTCGCCAGTGTCCAAAAACAAGTTGATCACATGTGTCATTGTAAGTCCTAGTCCACATGACGTAACTTGGCGTATGGCTGACCGACAATCGGATCAACAGGTCATCTTGGCGCTCGTACATTTCAGTATGCAGTTGGAAACATCCATATTATCGGCTTGCTCACGAAATTCATTTGCTGCATAGCTCTTGGTGTTGGTAGGTCTGACCATGACTTAACGTTCTACTATAGCTAACCATGATTTTTGTGACCAGTTTTCACGGTCAAAGAGTAAGATTATATATCTGGTCGTCGAAACGTATTGTCAACTTTTTGTTTAGATTCCAGCTGAAACTCTACTCCCGCTTCGCCGCTCTGACTGTGAGCTTGTATCCCCATTATATTGGAATAGGATGTATGTTCACAGTTCAACAGTGGGTAACATGTTTTGGACTGGGAAGTGCCGCGGCAGCAGACATCTTGATTGCTGTGTCCATGTGCTGGTATCTGTATAAGAGCCGGACAGGGTTCAGGAGGTATGTTATCGTCGCTGAAAATAACGAAGACAAGAGGAGTTTATCTTGTGTCTTCTAGGACCGACTCGATGATCACGACATTGATAATCTATAGCATCAACTCTGGCTTGTTGACAAGGCACTATCCGCAGAGCAATAACAAAAAGTCATAGATACTGATTATTTTCCTTGTTCTGCAGTATTCTCGCGACCGCCACTGTGATTTCCGTAAGAATGATCATCGCCATTTTCCATTGATCTGCTTCTGAGCAATTGCCATGTCAGTTTGCCATCATGCCGCTTAACCTCGTGTGGTTGAGCTTCTTCTGGGTCCTTGGCAAGTGTGGGTGCCTTCGCTGTCTGATGAGACTAAATATATATCTGACGTCACCAACAGGCTATGTCAACTCTTTCTTGGCAATGTGGGTGCTATCACTCGGACGCTGTTGAGATCCCTCCTCACTCTATTGTGTAGCCTCAACAGCCGACAAGGCTTGAGGAGGCAGGATCCCGGTACTTTTATCAACATGTCTTCTCTCCGAAAGGCAGACGAGTCCTTCGCCAGCAAGACACATCCTGAATTGGATCAGGAAGGTGCCAAGACGCAATCGCCATTGTCTGTGATGGTCGTTAAGCCGACCGAGTGCAAAAGTGACTATCCGAAGTCAGTAGCGAATGAAAGCGTGTCATCATCCAACCTTGTGCGTGCTGCGCCTTCCGTTGACACATGGATATCACTCACTGATCACAGGATGGACTATGCCAGCCTCAATTCTCACACGGCACAGAGAAGGGTACTGGTGGGGTTGTATAGAGGGGCAGTTGTTGTTCCATCTGCACGATATCCAGAAACCGCACTTGTCGTACCTGTGCATGCATTATCAGAATCACACCTCATCATCAACTGGTGGACGCAGTCACAAAAAGAAGGTCTGGCAATGTACGACGGGAGCAGTTCGTTTTGAGTAGAGATATCCATATATATTATACCACCCGCACGACCCATTTTATACATCCGTCTGCGTGCCGACGTCAAGGCTTTGAGGCGTTGAAGGAGGTGAAAGCAAGGAATAGGAAGCGCACGCTGTGACAGGAAAAGCGGACGCAGCGCTGATTCCCACGGTGGCAGTCATGAACGTTCGGGACAGTCTCCTCGTAGCACTCGCCTCTCTTCCTGGCACCAGGGAGTTCCATCTCCATGTCCTCAACACCGCCCCTCGCAAGCACTCCACACTGTACCCTTACGCTATCCCCCGCCCCAGGATATACATACAGGACATCCTCGCACTGCTCGCCGAGCAAAGTACCCCCGACTCCCCACGTGTCCTCGTCTCCGCCATCGAGGCCAGCCTCTACCATGCCCCCCTGACGTCCTCCGCCATCCTGTACATCTCGAAGGTCGACTCTACGGGCCAAGGCGCCCTGCCCTCGCCCACTGCAACGCTCGTGCGCGCCTTTGTGCGCTGGCACGCCGATCCAGCCACGCGCCCCGTCGCAGCGCGCCATATGTGGGTCCATCTCTTCGCGCGTGCGCAGAAACAGTATCTCTTCCCGAATTCTGGAGAGTATGAGGGGAAGCACCCGCTCAGCGACGCGAAGCTCTGCGCATGGTGGCGGCGAGTGATGGGCGGGGCGGCCACGGACGTGCGGGCCGCTATGGGCAGCAGCGGAAAGGTGGCGTTGTACTACATCCTCCCCGGCTATAACCAGCTAGAGGCCGAGCAGGCCATCGGCGCTTTACCTTCCCCCTCCACCGCGTCCGGCTCTGCACAGCTAGAATGGACATACGGCCACCCGTACAGACAGACCGACATCCCGCTCCCATGTCCCGGGCCCGAGGGCGCACACAACCTGGGCCACTACATCCCCTTCTTCGATGACGACCCGAAGAGCCGGTTTATCGACGAGATTGCGCTCATCGTCGAAGCGGATGGCGTAAGGTCGCCAGTGCGGAAGCGCCCACGGACGGCCCTGGTGCGCGATGAGGGCAAGAAGGACAAGGAGCCCACACTGGCTAAGGACGGGCGGCCCAAGGGCGAGCTGGCGAGCGTGCTCCCGGACGAGTTCTGGGAGCGGATGTCCTTCCGCCAGGAGTGCATCGCAGGGGCCGTGACCGGATTCTTCGTCGCCGGGTTCTCAGCACCGCCGCCTGCAGAGGGCGCACGGTCCATATCTGAGCCGTCTCCGCTAGCTCCGCGCCCAGGCCAGGTGCCCGTGGCGATGAAGAAGCGAGTACTGGCAAGCTTGATGCAGGGGAACGAGTTCTCGACGACGGAGCGTACGCGCAAGGCCACGGAGGTGCTGGAGGGCGCCATTCGCGGACTGTGCGAAGGCCTGTCCGCGCGCCCGCCCAACTCGCAGACCCGGCCGCGCAGCGTGTCGGGGCCGGCAAGGGAAACTGATGCGTTTGCGGATAAGGCCCTGTTGTCTGTTCCGCGGACGCCCCCGCGGGCGAACGCCTCGCTGCCGTCACTGGAAGATGCGTCACCGAACCCCTTCGACGAGCCCGAGGCGACGCTGGAGACGTATCGCGCACACATCTACGGCTCGGTGTGTGTGAGCAACGCCTCGCCTCCGCCAAAGCCTGGGGCGCACTGCGTGGTAGTAGACAGTGGCGCCACGGAGGAGGGACGCAGTGAGAAACCCAAGGTCAACGTGTTGGCCGTGCGGAAAAAGAAGAAAAGGGCGGAACCTTGATAACGATCATGGAAGAGGCTGAAGGGACGCGTCTTCTAACGGGGGGTTCGTGCTTCTCTGTTCGAGCTTTCTCTATCACAATTGTTGCGACGGTGCCCGTGTGGAGTGCATCTATTGCAGGACGCTCCGGCTGCGATCGTGTTTCTTGATCTCGTTGCTCTTCGATGCTCTACTGTGTTTGATGTGAATAGCTATATACATACGCCTTATACCTCTGTACGCAGCCTTGTACATGCATTTCTATTTGGATCTGGCTCGCCAGCATTCTTGGACAGGTCGTGTTGTGCCCATCCGTCGGCGCAGGGCATGTTTCGCGTGCGGACTTGGACCTTTCCAGAATGATAGGAAGTGGTGTGCCCAGACTAAGTGATAGTGATCTCGCCGCAGACACGCAGTGGGTCTCAAATGCGTGCTGCGAGGGGGCTGCGAGTCGGCCGCGTTTCTAGCCAAACTGCGTCCCGGGTTTTAAGTGCCTGTCACTATCTGAGTAGCTGTTGCTCTCTGTGATAGCGATACGGAGCTTCTTATGATGGTTCCATTGCTCTTCTGGCGCGGGTGTGTGAGCAGAGAAGCAGAGATGGGAGTGCTGGCCAGGGATCGCAGGATATCTCCACGGCGTGTGGGCGGCGAAAGGGACTCACGCTCATGTCCGCTGGGACACGCCTAGGATGAGGCGAGAGATCGTGCCTGCTAAAGAGCGTGGAGGGCGAGTGGGCAGCGCGGCTCTCGAACGTCCGAGTCGAAGCGGTATGTACCGGGGGGGGGGGGCCTCGATCGCAGCTGGACGCTGTTCGAATGGTGCATTCGACCATCGTGATTAGTGTGTCGAATATTCCTGCGTGCGTTCTCTGACGTGTACCGCACCGGGCTCTTCCCAGATGGGCGGCGGCAGACTAGTGCTGCACTCGTCACCCACAGCTCTACCGACTGATGCCGCACGGCATGACGTCTGGGTTTACTATACCCGCGGCAGGGTGTCGAGAGAAGGGCGGCGGGGCTGGCTGGGGCTTCGGTGCCGCGACGGGGCCGGCTTCGTCCCCGTGGCTTAGGTGCAGTGCCACTGGTAGAGAGCTAGCGGCTCAGGCTATGCGACGTGGCTGCAGCGGATTCAGATTCGAGCGCGTCTGCACCGCATGCCATACCGCACAGGAATCGAGCACGCACGACGGCGATGGCGGTGGTTGTGAGATCATCAATCATCATGATCTTCGTGATGCCGATGGGGGCGGTGCATCTGGGTCGGACGACGGATGCCAGTGTGTGTGACCGACGGCCGTCCCGTGTGCCTCCTTCTGAGCCCTTCCATTCTAGTTTCGCACAGCTGCCTTTCTGGGCGTCGTTATTGTCCCAGAGAGCAGGCCGCTCATTGGCTGGCACGCACGCGTTTCGGACATGAGAGGGACGGGTAGCGAGTGCATTGGTCACGGCATGGCGCGATCTCATTGAAGGGAGCCAGGAGCCAGGCATGGGCAGGGTAGGGCAGGTGTTTTTTCTTCGGGCCGGTGGGGCCGCGCCTGCTGCGCGTGGGCTGCAAACTACACTGGATTGTCTGATCGCACACGATAAAGCGGGCGCCTGGACAGATAGGACGTGGGTGTTTCGTTACGGCAGAGAGCAGCAGAGTGTATACACGCTACGGATGGGGGGACGATGGCAGGGACGACATGGCAACGATCGGTTGCCGAGGCGAGTGCGGGGGTTGCACCGGAGCGGCACAGGGTTGTTACGGGGGCGGAGAGTGCCTGGGGGCGACGGGGCCCGTGGCGGCGAGGAGGACGCCACTGATGAAACACGAGAAGTAGCCGGGAGACGCGCGGAGGAGGACGCTGTGTCTGTGGCCAACGTCGGCATTCACAGGGCGGGCCAGCCCAGTCCAGCCCAGCCAAGCGTCCGCTGCTCTGCCTTACGCGACCGTCCGTTCTTATAATTCCGTCCGCCCGTCTTCCCAGCCTCCCATCTTCCTCCCACATGTCCCTCCGCCACTCCAGCTCCTCCCAGTCCCTCCCCTCCTTCGCCCAGGCCTTCGGCAACCCCAGCGCC
>QLPM01005265.1:0-33634 GCA_003314695.1 Albatrellus sp. MG142
GGCGTCATGCAGCGCCGTGAGTCGCCCATCATCGGCCTCCGCAACTTCAACAACTGGATCAAGTCCGTGCTCATCACGCGCTTCGCACACCCCGCCCTCGCTGCCAGCGCCGTCGTCGGCGGCCAGCGCGGCCAGCTGCGCGGAAAGGTCCTCGACATGGGCTGTGGCAAGGGCGGCGACCTGTCCAAGTGGTACAAGGCCCGCGTGAAGGACTACGTCGGCGTCGGTGCGTCTGCCCCCCGCGTGTCATCCCTCGCTGACGCCCCTGCCGCGCAGACATTGCCGCCGTGTCCGTCGACCAGGCGCGCAGGCGCTGGGAATCGCTGCTGCCCCACACACGCTTCGACGCGACGTTCGCGCCGCTCGACTGCTACGTGGAGCCGCTCACCCGTGCGCTGCCGCCCGCGCGCCTCACGGCCACGCAGCCGTTCGACGTCGTCTCGATGCAGTTCTGCATGCACTACGCCTTTGAGACCATCGCCAAGGCGCGCTGCATGCTCGACAACGCCAGCCGCTGGCTGCGCCGCGGCGGCGTCTTCATCGGCACGATTCCGAACGCGGAGCAGCTCCTGTGCGTCGATCTCTCTCACTCTGCCGCTGCCGCTCGCTATCGCCTATTCATCGTGCATTTTGCTGCCGTTCGACAGACAGCGCCTGGACGAGCTCCCGCCTAATGCGACGGAGCTCGCCTTTGGGAACGCGGTGTACAAGATCCGCTTCGACGACCGCGCGCAGCGGCCCGTGTTTGGGCACCGCTACTCGTTCTTCTTGAAGGACGCCGTCGAGGACGTGCCCGAGTACATGGTGCGCTGGGAAAGCTTCGTGCAGTGCGTCACGCCCCCTCTTTCTCTTTCTCAGGGTCGAGAGTGATGTGTTGATACTGCGTATCCCCGGTCATGCGCCGTTGCAGGCTCGCGGCGGAATACGGTCTACACCCAGTGTACAAGCGAGAGTTCCACGACGTGTTCCAGGAGCACCGAGACCACCCGGAGTTCGGCCCGCTCATGCAGCACATGAAGGTCGTCGATGCGAACGGGTCGACGCAGATGGACAAGGATCAGTGGGAAGCTTCCAGTGCGTCGTCGGTCTCCTTTCTGCCATCGCCTGGTCGACCTTTGCTCACCTTTTTGTGCTATCTCGTTGTCCATCGTGCTCGCGTCCACGGCCGTCCGGTCCACTGCAGATATATACATCGCGTTTGCGATGGAAAAGCGATGAGCGCATTTGGCGTTCCCGCGTAGCACGTTTTCTTGTCCCCTCGCCCGCTCCCCGATCTATCTACTTTTTCCATCTCATCCACTCCGTGCCCCCGTCTGCCCACTGAGGACTCGCCGCTGGTCCTGCTGCTTACGCCCCGTTACGCCGTAGCCACTGTCGCCTGCTCGGACGGGGACAAGTATATACCGTACGCCCGCGTCACCGCAACCGCGGGGGGGCCCACGCGCACCGCCTGCCTATCGTAAGATACGGACTTGTTTGGTTTCTCCCACAGTATGTACATAATCAAGTGTATGCTGTCTGTACGTTGCGTGCGTGCGTGCGTGTGTGCGTCCAGGAGAGCGCCTCTGGCGCACAGGGCGGGATTGATTGATTCGGGACTTGGGGGCACCCAGAGGATGGGGAGCGTGGGAGAAGAATGTTTTTTGTGACAGGTTCGACATCTCGGACGTGTGGATCGCGCGCGGCGACGTTACCTAGACCCGAACCCGCGTGTTTTGAGCCATCTCAGTCAGTCGCAAATGCGTGCTCATGGGAAAGAGGTGGGAACCAAGCCGGGTGGTCGGAGATGGGGTCGATGCGCGTGGTGACTCTCAGAAGGGATCCAAATCGGTCAGCACTTCTTGTCCAGGCCATACCCTTAGGAAGCTCCCCAGACTGTCATGGATCCGCACTCTGGCTAACAATATCACCTCGACAGGTATGGTAAGTACCATTACAGACCCTATACGTAGACCACCCTTTAGCCAGCTGTCCCCTCTGAAATCCTGACAATACAATCCACCAGAAGTTGAGCCGACGAGAATCCCATCACACAACTGGATGTGCAGCAGCATCCCAGTGGACAGTAGTAACCTGTAGAATAGCCCCTATTCACATAACACCATCAATTGAATGGATACCCCTTGAAATCGGGGCAATGGAATAACATGAACCAGTGTGCCCCTCCAGTACGCGTACACACAGGCTCTATGTCTGTTCTCATCCTTCCTCAGCAAGGAAGGACGAGAGCAGACATGGAGCCCATGTGTACGTGTACTGGAATAACATGAATCAATGTGCACGCATACTGGAGGGACACACTGATTCCTGAATTCCATCACATTACCTCCCAACAATCCTGCATCGTCCCCGGTGACTGATGGTGATGCGGGATTGTCACTTGGGTCCGTACGTCTGTGGTCGTCGTCAAGACGAAAAAAAAGCAAGCGCGAGAGGCAGAAAAGGAGGCTCCGATGACATAATCACGGTGAGCTGCAAACGAGCCCGCCAGGTAGAATTCTCGTGTCGCTCCTTCACTGACCTTATATCTCGAGTCGTACCCCTACTCATGAGAGTGAGACTCTCATTCCCGGGAGGCACCACGTGCGCCCTCTATTTCCAACCCACCTCGTCTGTCAATTGTCAAATCGAAATTAGTTTGAAACCATCTTGACGACCCTGTTTGTTGCGGGAACGCAATCCAATATTCGCCCAACGAGCTGAAGCATCACCTCCAGGCAATTTTAGTCAGTAGTTTTGAGCAGAGAGGCCTGAGAAAATGCTCATGGTCGATTATGAACTTCGCACGTGAGCGGGGATATAAGGAGTGGTAAATCAACGATAGTCCCTGGCTCGGTTCGGAAGTTTGACTCACTGCTCCTCGTTGGTATCCGGGAAAGCCTCGTCAACGCATAGGGGTTCAATGCGATGTCAATGGGGGGCGGACAGCAACGACCTCAGGCCGCCATTTCTTGGTCACTGCTTTCAATGAAATTGACCAGCGCGTTTGCCGCAAAAATAGACAGTACTCGTGACAGCTTTAACCGATCGGGCCGGCTAGAAAAGATGTGCGCGACACGCGAAAGCCTAGACGGATTCTCATGAGACCCGTTTGGCGAATCCCCTGGCGAATCCCTACTGGAAGTTCGTCGCCGGATAATACGGAGGGCCGGAAGGACCGGGGACACATCGAATTCGCGCTCGTCCAAAAAATCAAGAGCAATCGAGGTACAGCCCTAAAGTGGCTTTACAGCGAGCACAGAGTAGTTGGGCAAGCGATCGTTTGAACTAGCCTGACGATCCCCGCCGCCACAAGGTCTGAGAATTCCTATCAGTCCTCCCCCCGCACCAGGCTCTGTCCTCCTGGTGCCTGGTGGAATCGTGCTGCACGTGCATGCCGCAGCATTAATCCAATCGGCTGCGCTCAATGAGTGGCATCATGTCATACGTACCTGGCGGGAACCATCTACATATCAGAACGATCATCGATCATCCCGATAAGGTTGAGAGCGATGCCGTATCTGCCTCCATATGGACCACACTTTCCACTTTGCCTGCGCACACATTTAGCAAAACATGAAAGAATGGCCAACTTTGCTTTGTCATCCCAACCTGTAGCGGCGCTCAGACATGATTCACGTTGACCGATGATTTCCTACCAGAGACGGGTCGCTACTTGAGCGGGATCTTTGTCTGCGTAAGGAGTGCGGAGGGCCCGATCTGCATGGCCCCCACACAGGCATGACACACGCTTCCTTCGACGTTCTGTAGCGGGCCTTGAACCGTGGTTATGCCATGCTTCAGGGCCCGTTGCAGAATATCGCTAGAAACGAGACCGGGGAAGGAAGTCTTCACCGCTTTCTGTCGGGCAGAAATCAATGGCCACCCGTCATACTGCAAAGAAGTGAAGACCATGGAGTGGATGCCTGCAGGATGGCCTATGGAACTGGTACGAGAGGGGGGGGGCAGGACCCTAGAACGCCATGCAGAATGAGGGGACTGACGACGCCACCGTCGTACGACAAGGGCGAGGTTGTAGCACAGAAGCTGCTGGTCGCTGCACCGTGACCACCGCGGCGGGACCCTGGAACATCGTAAGAGATGAGACGGAAGCTGGGAGATGACATGGAGACAATAAGAAGGGCAAGAGGGGCGACTCATGGAGGGATGAGGGTGGGGACGCTCACACGTCACGGTGACAATCGCAACGTGTTGATATGGATACACGGCCCCCAAGTAAAATACACAGCCTTCAAAACTTCACAAGAGACTCATACTCGCGCTCTTGCGCTGATAGTCCGAATCAATCATCTGATGGGTTTGCGATACAGTTATACTCGGGACGTCACCACCGCAGGGCAAGATCGACTGTAAATGGTATGACTGACTCTCTGATCATGTGTCAGGCAGAGCATATGCGGACGACAGCACACATAGTCAATATATATATGGATGTATAAGAACAGAATGCAAAAGCCGTCGTTTGTCCGACTGGCGACTCTCTGTGTCCACGGGAGCATGCTACACGCTGTGGACGCAAAGGGGAAGCAGGCTGCGGTCGCTGCCGGCGCATGCAGGATAGCAAATGGTATCCCGGGGAACTCAAGAGCATCAGAACACGAAGCAAAGACGCAGGATAGGTACAAAAAAAAAGGGGGGGAGGGCATGTCAATTACATCTATGGTGCGCCGGTGGGATAATAAAAGGAAAAGGCGAAGAGAAAAGGTAGGTTCCAAATCCGATGACAAGGTACACAATTAAAGAGCGACAGAGTATGCTGCAGATCGATGAGAACAAAGCCATACAAACAGAGCGCTGGTGAGACGAAGACCAAGAAGAACAGGAGGGTGACGGTAGTAATGCGTACAAGATAAGAGCCCACGACTGCGTTTATTCCTGACCAAAGCCGACGGTCTCCCTAAGAAAGTACCATCAGACGCGCGAAAGTGGCAGCTAGACATAAATAAATACGCACTCTACAGCAAGCGTCAGCTTGTGCTCCAGACTCTCGTAGTCTTTGTATGGAGGGAGGTCGATCCGGTTGAAGCACGTGTGGCTCTTGGGCAGCTGCGATGGGTCACCCGCCTTCTCGATCGTGAACCGGCGTGGGCCGTCCGATCCCTGCAGGTCCTTGAAGCCGTTCACAGGGATACGTGACGTGCCTGTTGCAAACTGCAGCAGCCGGGACTTGCGCTCCGGCGGCCACGAGCGCACACACTTCCAGAACCACTGTATCACCTCGTCATTCACTTCGTAGCCGCGGTAGTCCGTGAACTTGGTCCAGTCGTCGCTGCAGGAAACCCATATGATCAAAACCGGCCACGAACGAGGAAACGGCGATGGTGGTGACGTACACGTCAATGTCAGACATGCCACCGATAAGTAGCTCCAGCTCGCGCTCATCGAAAACATTAATAAGATCCTGGGGGATAAGCTCGCTGAACCCTGACATGAAGGAGTCGAACTGCTCCTTCACGCGCTTGTGGATACGATATTCCACAACGTGATCCACGTATTCTCTCTTATTATCCTGCGTGACGGGCACATCTCCACCACCAGGCTTCAGCTCGATCGTTACCATCTCTCCAAAGCGTTCCTCTGTCGTGGTGAACGTCTCGTCAATGATATCCGTAATGTCATTCTCGCTGATGCATATGGCGCCGGTAAGCGGTGATAGAGCGCAAAATGAACGGCAGAATTCACGTACAGCATCCAGTTCAGCCCACGGTGCAACTCCACGTCCACGCTTTCCAGATCGGCCAGCGTTACCTTCTTCTTGAGGATCATCTTATAGAAACTGACAATGAAGTACGCGTCCAGGAATCGGCGATGGTAGATACCCAGCCCGAGGACACGCCCAATGAATTTGAAGTAATTCAGGTGCTCAGGATTGACACCTGAGGCTGGGTTGATCTGTAGCGTGTAGTTGTCGTGTGCCGAGTACTCGAACAAGCAATAGAAAGGATTGAACATTTCATGAGACAGAAGGAAGAAAAATTCTCTGCACACGTCTTTCAGCAACCGGGACGGGTGATAAAATGGAGTTGGACAGACCTCGAAAGACCTCCATAGTCCAGACCATCCTCGCCATCGAATTTGATCATGAGCCGTTTTTTGAGGTCATTTGGCGTCTGTCTCATGATTTCCGCATAACTGTCTTCGAACAGATGATTACGGCGGACTTTGATTTGACAATTGCCTGGCTGAGCACGCATGGCTGGCTGACTCCGGAAGTAGATGAGCTTCCTGCGGAAGTCACGCTTGTATTGGGGCACGTTCGCGTCAAGGGAGGAAGGCAAGCGTGGGTCGTCCCAAGTCGTTGTCTTCGTGTTGTGGTCAACGAAGTATACACGAGCCGTCGAGGTGAGTCGCATTTCCCAGCCGGACGGCAGAGGCCCTAGCTGTGAAATCGTCTGTGGCTGTAAAGCAGCATTCTGGCCATTGGGGCCCATAACGCGGATTATGGTTTGGCGACGAGGATCTACCCAGGTCGTCGTACGCGTGTTGTGATCGACGTAATAGGGACGACCTTCTGGGGTGTAACGCTCCTCCCAGCCAGCAGGAAGATTGCCACTTCCAGGCGCCGTTGCATGAGAGCTTGCCGCCACGGCGGCAGCGCTGGTATTGGCTGGAGATATCGACCCGGTTCTAGTAGCACCCGTACTGCTTGCCTCGAGGAGATCATCAGCCAATATACGGCGATTGTGTTGATCGCGAGCCGCGTTCGTTTCACCTTCCTGCGCACTGGTGTTTACAGAATGGCTGTTTGAGGGTCTGTTCCATGTTGTGCTGCGTGTGTTGTGGTCAACATAATATGTCCGGCCGAGAGGATCGATGCGGCGTTCCCAGCCGGTAGGAAGAGGCCCATACTGATCTTCTGTGGGATTAAAATTATGGTGTGCCTGACTGTTAGCTACAGCCGTCTGGCCAGGAGACACGATCCCAGGGGCTGTAGAACGCATTGCTGGCTGCGATGGGCTCGTTGACGCAGGAGTACTTCCAGAACTGATGGGGCGGGTCGTGGTATTGACCGTCGGCTGTGGTTGTAGCTCTGGCTCAGCTGTCACGCCAGGAGAGATATTATCTACGTTGGTGGCGTGAGAACTGGACGTTCGTGACAAGGCGCCTGAAGGACCAGTCGCAGCGTTGTTAACAGAGAGAGAGGACTCGTTCATTGATAACGCATTGAGGGCCGAGGTTGCAGCGGATAAACGACCATCTGAAGGGCGGGGAGGGTTGGTCGCAGGTTGACTGAGATTTGTCGATAGATAAATGATCAGCTTTCCATGGACGACCAAATTGTCGTTCGACTTCTTCAGGTCGAGCTGCAACATTTCTGATGATGGAGAAATAATGGTATGAATGGATAAGGCGTGCAGTCGAAATCACAACAAACGAAAGGCCACACACCATGCCCGCCCAACTCTAAGTCCAAAACATCGCTGACCCGGACGTTGACGACACCTAAAAAACCTTGATCTCTTCGCTTGAACTTCCGCTGGTCGAAAATCTGCACCGCGACCACAGAAGACTCTCTAACCGAACTAGGCGAATAAATCAGACCGACTACAGCTCAACCATCAAAAGAATACCATACATGTCGAAGCTCTCATTCCAGTAGGGGTTGAGTGTTTTCTTGATAACGCTGGTAGTGTGGGTCTGTTCAGCATCGACGGTGATCACCGCAAAGGGGTCCGGGAGACGGAAAACGTCGCGCTTCGAGAGACCGTCCGCAGCGACGACTATCCAAAGCAATATCAATACATTTGTAGCACAATGCAGGCTGATGAAAATCACCAGTAATTCTGATTTTTCTCCTGCGCCCATCCAAGGCGGTAAGTAATACAACTCTGAGCTCCTAACGCTGACTGGTACTCACAGTTCCCCTTGACTGGACGACATTATAAGCTGAGGAGTCCTGCCGGGTCAGTGGCAGCGAACTACTAAAGATGAAGCAAACGGAAGGCGCGGCGCGTTGAGCGACGAAAAAAGTGAGAGGACGATGAGAGTAAAGAGGTCTGTTAGCAGCGACGCTGCGGAGGCAGCCTCGGCCACAGCATTACTCCAGCTACTGGAGTTCTGAACCCCGACGTCCCCCTCTTGCGGCCCGAGTACTTTCCTTTTCTGGCCACCCCCGAAAGAGTGTCCTAGTCCCCCGCCGTTTACTGCGACGGACTCGGACATCGGTGTTGTCTCCCCTTCACCCACTAGCTTATCGTGAGCTATTTTACGCTGGCCTCGACAAGCATGATCGAGAAGATCGATGACTTTCAATCATTCTGGTACTCCAGAGAACAGGCTTGAAAAAACTCCTCGTACTTGTTCGCATTGCCAGACCTTGATATCGCCGGCCTGCATCCGTATTATGTGACTGTCTTTCAGCCCGGCTATGTAATGTTCTTTGGCCTTTGACCTTGTATCGACAGCCTTCTATGTATGTCGACGTGATTTCTGCTACATATATTAAGAATCACCCTCCTGAAAAGCCACACTTTGTGCCATTTATTTGTTTCCGCAAGAGACCAATACTTTCGAGGAATATACGCTTTTGTATTCACATCATGCAATACGTAAGCTATCCGCGTCAAGACCTTTGTCTTCGATCTGGTCTCCAAATCATTGCATAGGAGGTCGCTGCTGCGCTCTGTCCTAAGGTCTTATGTCCGACGCTCAACAGCAGGTTTTATGACTCAAATGAGTCGAGCTGAGTACGAAGATTTGTCAGGACACGGGCTCTCGGATCTTTGGATCTCTTCCAGTCTCATGACGAGCAGCGGACCTTTCCAGGCCCCCTTTTTTTATACTAAAAGATAGTGGTCGCCGTTTCTTCCATGGATCAGAAGCCATGGGTCCAATCCTTGCGCTTACACGTGATGATTTGTCCCGCTTGCGCACCTAAATGGGTATACCCCGCATTCTTGCTTACGGCCGTACGACGAGTTGCCTGGCACAAACACGGTTTCAGGCGTGAAACGGGTAAGGATTGGTCTGCATGTGACTGCCCAAAGTTTCGTATCGGATGTTGTCCGACCATCTTTCTCGTCTACTTCTTGTCCCACGCACTTCCACACCGGTCATATATCGGGGTATCAGCATGCAGCATATGTCTATCTCTCCCTCTCTGACACTTAAAAGCAACCTGACCTCTCTGAATTGTCCCCAGAACAATCAACTATGTCGCAGTCACAATCACCCCTGGCAACTTTCGACCCCTTTGCCATGCATCCATTCACAGATGTAAGGAACGCGTCCTTACCTAGCCCACCACCACCATCTGGTTACTCGTGTGCATCCCTATCTCATACAGCATCACCACATGTTGCCCAACCACCATCAACTTTCTGTTCACGCCCATCAACTTCTTCGACAGCGTCAAAGACTCCGCCTCCTATGTCTCCACATTCCTCAGGAAACCAAGGCATATTCGTGGTTTATGAGCCAGAACGTCAGTCTACACCAGACCTAGAAGATGTCTTGACGAAGAAGAGCAGGATGCGAACATGGGACACGAAATAAAGCCCTTCCATCTCAGATGTACACGCCATGTAAGTCGCTGCAGTGCTCTTGACTGTATTTGGCCTCGCATGACTGATCCTCATCATGACCTCTGATTTCACAAGTCCTTTCGTCGCGTGTACGCGGCGTAATTGTAAGTTGAATGCACAGCCCAAAAGTAGTGTCAGTGGGGTGTAGGATCCTTTGATACCCATGTACTTTAGTATCTGTCAGCCTCCCCTCCTGCGCAGAGCATCGCCTGAAATCATTTCAAAGTCGGATGAGTCCCGTGATGATGATAATGATAATGAATGAATGATATTTCTCAGATTACAGTGACGTATTACAAGCGAACTACTTGGTATATGAAGCTTGGCCTTGTGGGGTTATCGCAGGGCCCAGTGTCGAGGGACTGAGCCTCGAGCTCTCGTGGAGTTGCGACTCGTTCCGAGCTCCGATGTAAGCGAGGCCCAGCGGTGTAAACTTGAGGATGGGTGATAACCATTGTTGATTCACAGCACAGAAAATCATCACCCCGAAAATTTCCCCTGCGTATACGAAGGCGTGGATGCAGATGCTTATACTAATAGTTCTACCCTGTTATCTGAGCAGGGTCTTGGAGACGGCCTGAGCCGCCCACCCGCCACTGAGCCGTGACGGAAGACGTGACTGCGGGGAAATCTTCAAGCTCTACTGCTCGGCGAGGCAGTTCTCTGCGCCGTGCTCAACACTCTTCTCCCCTCAAAAACTTGGTCTCTCCTTTCATCTTGTCTTTCATGCACAAATGGACGGCTTGCCTCTGACGCCTGTCTCTTTGAACGGTCATTCGGGACCTAGCAATGGTGCTACTGGCACACCTCGCACGCCTGCCTTTGCACATGCTCCTGCCGAGTATGTCGCCAGAGATTCAGACGGCCGAGCATCCACATCATTTGGCTCAGCGAATGGATATTCTCAGTGAGTCAATGCGAGGGCACACCATCTCATTCTGTGTGTTGCCAAGTTGAAGCCACCTCTATTCCGCGAAGCCAAGCGCCGTCGTGTATGCTGACTTTACCGTTGCCATTATTTCGCGTTGCAGATCACCATATGTCACACATAACGAAGAAATTGTGCATTATCTCTATCACTCGGGATTCCAGACTGGTGTACGTCTTGAGGTCGGTTCGTCGCTGTTGCTCGTGATTGACCATGCCCTTCCGTTACAGAATTACGCCGATACTATAGTCGTGAGTCATCCGAGATCCCTTGCAACGATCTTTTCGTTGAATGCCGCCAACGCACATTAGCACGTTCATGAGAATTCTTATCGGCTTCACGCTATAATCCTCTCCCGCTCTCCATATTTTGCCCACTTGATGTCAACGTCACCGCAGACGGGAGGGCAACGGGTGGTATACGTGAATCTTGAGCACGAGCCGGAGGTGACGCATGAGGTATGAGCCTATGGCTGCCGGTTGCCCACTGTTCTAACATATTCATTCTGGTTCAGGGTTTCGCAATAGGTGTGACCACAAGGTGTTTCCGTTCTGGGTCGTCCTAACAATCATTGTTCTCCACAGCCCTTGGTTATCTCTACTCCTCCGTTTCATTGAGCCTATTGCGACCAGAAAATGCGCGGGGAGTCCTGGCTGCCGGGTGTTTGCTCGGAGGCATGGATGACCTTTGCGGCTACGCATATGACGCCTGCCGCCAACACATTCAACTAGACACAATCGATCAATGGCTTGACTTCATTGATCCCACACTGTCATCTGACGTTTCAGCGACGCCTGGCATGCCAGTGTCCTCACAGTCTATTTTTGGACTCTATGCGCAACGTCTGCGGGAAGATGTGTTACAGTTCCTCGTGGTTACTTTACCAGCTGCCCTGGACATCAACCGTCAATCTTCATCGCAAGACCAATCTTCTGAGCGGCCAAGTGGGCGGGACACGCTTCTACAGGTTTTCTCCCGCGTGCCGTTTGACTTTTTCAAAACTGCAATCGAGTCTCCAACATTCCAGATAGGTCCGCATCCCTGGTCATTATGCATGATGCTTGCTGATGTGCGATTGTCGGTTCGCAGGCTCCGATCAAGCCCGGTTTAAGTTCGCAAAAGATGCCATTGAGTTAAGGAAGCGAGGGATCGCTCGAGGCACGGGGTCGGAAGAGACTGTGGTCCTCGCGTTTGGTGGGGGAAGCTCGGGTGGTAGCGCGGTGCACGTAACGCGGAAAGTGCGCAAGCGGCCGCTGTGGAAGGTCAGCTCTTCCTGATGGGTTTTTGCTATCTTGTCATTGTCGTTACACTCTACCGTATGTCTTCCAACACCACGCTGTCTACTCCACCACCCAGTTCATGTTTGTGCTTGATAAGAGGGTTAATCATAATGAGCCGCATCCCCCCTTGGCCCTCGCTTCCTCAGAAAAGATGATTGCAGGCGAGCGTGGGTTGTACATATTAACTTGCCTCGTGGCACCCGTGCCGCTCGGAGTGTGGATTAAAAGAAATCGGGACTCAGCTCGGCGCCGGCTATAATTTTAACCTTTTAGTCGTTTGACAGGTGGCTGCCGCTGCTGCTGCACCACGACTACTACAGTTCATAACGCCTGGAGGATTGGCAACTACAATCGCTGACGGGCACAGAAGTTTACGAAACATCTGCGTGGAATGAGCGCCACTATCGATAGCCATTAGCTACAGTGACCTTCTCATGGGGTCATTGATCTGGCCGAAGGTATCACGGGAGCATATCCTCTCCCGCATGGGGACGCACTCAAAAGGACCCTGTCCATGGTGTACCTTCGTTGCCCTCGGAAATATCTCCTGCCTACCATTCCATGTCCTGGCAAGCACCGCAGTACGAGCCTAGTTACTCTCAGGACTATGAGGCCCATTTTCTAGGATTAGGAGACCCGCGCCACGATCTTTTGGTTATGGGAATGGAGCCCCGTCCCATCTACTACACCTTTGAGACACCCACAGACACGTTTAACACAATCACGACGGTGCGAACACACCCTTCGTTCCTCCGTCCATCTTGATCACCAAGCACACTTGTCGATCAGGTCTGCAAGGACGCAGCAGCTGTCGTGGCTTCCCTTGAGTGGGTCGCAGGCGCGCACTTTGGCACCCTACACTGGCACTTCGCGAACCGGAGATCAATACACATGACAGACATGGTTGTTATGGAAGGGCAACCCCCAAAGTAAGTATTTGTGTCCCATGATTGCAAGCGGCGATTGCCTGGGATGTTCACTGAATCCCACCGTCACAGCTGTCGAGCGTTCCTGTCTGAGACGCCGGATGGGCTACAACAGTGGTTCGTGTGGCATAAACGGGATCATGAAACGTACGATGTACGTGGTTGAAGCATTTTCCCCCGTTCCCGCAGACGCCGTCGCTTACATGGCTGTAGCTTTACGCAAACGGTACGACATGTATTGCGGTGTACCGGAGGCTCCCCACTTTCGAGGAGACCCCTGTTGGGAAAGCCGCGTACGCTTTTCTGCGATTTACGTTCGGGCATGACGTACTACTACTGGACGCGTTGGTATCTCTCGCTCTGAACCGGTGGATGGATCGACAAGGGGGGATGTGACCAGGAAATTCGATTTTGGTGTTATGGTATGTAGTAGTAATGCGTTCGTATTAGGCTCTACACTAAGATGCACCCTTGGAGAAAACATATCAATTTGAATGCGAGTAAACTGAAGCGATGAGAGAATACGGGCTCGAAGCACCGTATTACCAAGATGAAGCAAAATAAGGTGATGGGTGGCTGGCAGGCAACAATCAAGGAGGAGCGATGGAGCCGAGCATGTGCTCTAGTCTCTCCTCTAGGGTCCAGTGTGCATCCGACCCGGAATGGACAGAAGGGGCACCACTCGGCGCGGCTGGAATGATATTGAATGAGCCCGACTCCATTCCCTGCGAAATATTGTCGATGAGGCGACCTATTTGCGCAGAGGAGCTGAAGAAGACCTGTGAAAATGAAGGTTAATAAAGCTATCAGTAATTATATGATCCGACATTTTTACCTTGGTTTCAGGGCGCTTCGGACCCTGCGTCTTCTTTCGAGACACATATGAATTGCCGCTGTCTTTGGACGTCTTCCGGCTATGTTCTTTGAAGAACACCTGCACACCATCGTTGCTCGTTTCTCTCATGGAGTACTCGGAAAGGAAGCTCCCTCTGTTCCCATAGAAAGAATCCGCATCATCGTCTCGTAACCCATTGACGATGGACCTATGAACATCTCGATTGATAAGGCGCCAAGTTCTTTAGACGTAAGGACTACATACCAAATTGTTTCACCATTAGCCAGCTCCAGGACTTCTACGGCGCGTCCAGGTTCTACATTAGAAAGGGTATCATAGTTAGGACCTTGGGCGCCACTATCGGTAGCCAGCGCTTCTCCAGATATGGAAATCGCAGGTTTGCCCTCGCCGGTATACATATCATACCTGTGATTACCCGAAGACTCAGGATTATGAAGCATAGAGAAGGATCCCCACTCACAAGGAGTCATAAGCTGAGTTCGATTTTTCTAAGGAAAGTGCGGTGGCGGACGGCGCCATATTGTAGGTACTTTCTGTCTGCGATAAGAGAGAGATGGGCAGTTGGGGCATAGGCGGTGATGAGTCGGTTGAAAAGCGCTTTCCAGTGGGGGACTTCGGTGGAGGCGGCGTGGGTGCGCGATCACGTACAGAGCGATTAGAGAAGGCAGACACTACACTGCCTGACCGTCGACGCCGGCTTGCAGAATTTCTCCGCATCAACACGCTTAAATCAATGCTCGACTGCTTGGACTCGGAAGGAAAAATCAGCGTTCGGCGAACGACCGCACTGGGCAGCGGCTGTTCCGTCAAGTCTCCTGGCGTGGCGAGAGCACGACCCGACTGCTTTCGGACAGATAGCTTTTTGACCGTGTCGAACCCTGACCTCCCGGACAAATGGTCGAAGCTCGGACGCCCTTCAGATATCGTTGGCGAGAGAGCGCGGTCCATGGTGCTCACGTCGGGGGTTTGCACTCGGCTACTACTCGTCGCAAGTGTCGACGCCGACACGTGCTTGGAAAATGTCGGATTGGTAGTCCTCGACGACATGGAAGCCGAGCGTTTGATAAGGTCGTTCAGTGCGGTTTTGTCCAGTCCAAGGTTGGAGGCAGCATCGTACAACTGCTTGAGGGCGGCTTCGTCCGACTGTGGCCGGGAACTAGTGTCTCCATAAGATTTGTCAACAGCAGGAGCCGAAGAGGGCGACTCTACGACCATTTTCGGCGAAAGGGACGGCTCTGGACCACGCTCAGGGAAATTACCATTGTGCGCTGGCGCGGACTTTACCCGCTGACTAGCACTTCCCGATGGAAGAATAGGAGACGATTGAGGGAGTGACATAGAAGACACTGGCGGAGCCCTTTGTCGTTCGGGCTCCACTGACGATTCAGCGGGACGTGGTTTGCGGAATCGAGATATGAACCCTTTGAGCCTTGGTGAAGCGGTCGCAGGAGTGCTGTGGGCTGTCGTCTTGAATCCTCCCAAATCTGTGGCGCTTGTGATCCCGACATCGCGGGGTGACAGTAAAGTCGCCGGAGTTTTTCGAGGAGTGTGAGCTGAGGACGGCGACAGCGTGTCAGTCGTATATGGCGACATCGAGTCGCCGCCAGCCAGCATCGGCTTCGCTCGTAAAGTCCCCCTGAGTTTCTTGATGCGCTGTCCAAGTGTAGAGGTATTCTGAACCTGACCAGACGCAGCAGATGGTGATCGGAGTGAGATAGTGTCAACGCTGGTAGAGGCCGACACTAGACGGGGGCTTGAGATCTGATTGGGACTTATACGCTTGCGTGGGGAAGCGGCGCTCTCCCTCAAGTTCGACGGCATCTTTAATTGTGCCATGGCTGCTTCGGTCCTCCGCTGCACCTCTCTTGCCAAGTCAGTCTGGTTGGTGGATGGCAGCGCTGTCTGTGAAGCAAGGGGAGGAGTCTGAGAAGATAACATAGCGCCAGTCACTGCAGTCAACTGATGGGTCGAGTCCCCCACGCTGGCATCATGCGATTCCATACCAATGGAAAGGCTGACTACAGAGGGCGTCTGCTGGCCCTTGATTGTAGAGGATCCATTTTCCGCTGATGTCAAAGATGAACCAGGCGAAGCGAGCGGTTGTTCCACGCTTGTCCCGCCGAATAAGGCGTCAGCAAGAGCCCGTCTGCGCCGCGTGGGACTGGAAAGGTCTGTGTCACTAGGAGAATGAACAACATCCTCAACCGTGTGTGCCTTCGGTTCACTTTGCAGGTCGAGGGGCTTGGCGCGAGGTGACTGTATGCTATCCAATACAGAGTCCAGCAACGCGTTAGCTTTCGATACGTTATCCGGAGAAGCCGTACGCGACACAGGGTTGCTGAGCTGGGTCTTAGAAACAAGGGTCAGCTGTCTGTGATCGGCCTTAGCCAGCGAGAGGATGACAACTCACTCTGCTTTCTCGGCCGTTAGCCGAGTGGATGGACTGAGACGTTGACGGTCTCCGCCTCCTCAAGGAATTCGCACGCTCGCGAGTCTCCGGGGCATCAGCTTTAACCTTCGCGGCAGAGACCAGACGGTCCTGGACAGCAGCGAAATCCGTCTTAGACAATCCTATATATTGTTGTACGACCTCTTCGGAATCAAGTCCGTCCGCCCCTGAAGCTGAAGAGCTCGATTTGTCTGTACTTGCGAGGTCGTGCCAGGCGGGCTGTGGTGATTCAAGGGCAGCAAACAGGGCAACAGTGCGATCCTGTTTATTCTCTGCGTCCCACGAATGGTAGCTTGACCCAGCAGATTCCAATGAAGAACGCGAAGAGTTGACGATGGGAGACAGGACCATAGAATGTGAAAGGTTAAGAGAAAATGGTGTCCCTGAAACATTCTGCTTGGACGCACGTTGAGCCGATGGGGTGCTAGTGGACATTTCGTACTCGGCGAAGGCGGGTGAGGTGGGAGAACGCGTTCCATATTGAGTCGAAACCGGGGACCGCAGCATGCGGCTTGTGAATGACATGGGTGATCCTAGATCAACTGCAGAGATGGCGGAAGGCGGCCTATTGTCTTGCTCGCGCCCAGAAGATGACGGGATACCAGAGGCATTCGGGCTCCCACGTCCATTGTCAATAAATGGGGAATCAGGCAGGGCGGGGGAACGGAAAGACCTCGCCACTGAAGTGACCGATTTCGACCGCTCCAAAAAAGTATGCTCGTGCATGTCATTCGTACTAGGGGTGCTTTCGTTTCTATTATGCCCAGATAGGCTGCCGCCCCGTCCGCGAGAGCGTGAACCATGACGATCACTCACAAAAGAAGCGTCCGTTGTCGAATCGCTGAAGCTGACAGTACTGCCATTGCGGCTGTGAGCTGCACTGCCGTCCTGCCTCGACTTTCGTGGACTGGATGGTATCTTCCACGTAACATTGGATGGTGTGCCTGGTCGTGAAGTCACAGACATTGGCTGATACGTGGACGCCACGAGTGGCGGAGCAGGGCGTCGACGACCAAGGATAGACGAATCAATAGGGTTTCCAAATTCGATGTGTGATGCGTCTGGGCTTCGCGACCGACTTTCGGGTGTGAAGCGACCATTCACAGCACGCGTGGCGTATTGTGTGGCAAGAGGTGATGCAGTTCGGTTGGAATCACGCCTCAATAGGCCTGCACTTACGTTGAGAGGCAAAATGGGGGAAGCTCGTTCACTGCTTCCAGGTAATCGAGGTGACGTCGCGCGGGGAGTTGTGGAATTGGACGGTGATAAATCATCAGACTCCACACCTAAGTCGCGCGGAGTCATAGGCCTAGGCATGCCCGGGATGTAGCCTGGTAAGCGTGGCAGAGGCGAGGTATTCCCAGAATTGGGGTATGGGGAGGAAGTCGAACGAGAGTCGTCGCCTTCTGCAGGAACATGATGATCGGCAGACAGAGCAGTCCCCGTCTCGAAGGCTTCGGAAACAACTGCAGACAGGGTGTTTTGTGAAGAAGCCTGCACCGACGTGGGTCATGGAGCCATTGAAAGACACAAGCCCATAAACTCACCATGTCCCTGGATATGCCAACACGTTCGTGGGCATCATTATGAGAAATGGGCGACCGGGGTATCAAAATTTCATCGTCGCCATCTTTGTCCGCCTCTACATCCTCTTCGATCTCGCGAATGACCTCTTCCAGCGCCATGGATGCTCTTTTCATGTGGTCACGAGGAAAACCCGTGGATAGCTTGGATTCCATGGGTGGGGCCGCATCAGGGAGCGAACGGGAAGATGACATAGTCGGTGTCAGGTCGTTCTGTGTTGACGAGTCGGATGGGTCTAAGCTGTGTTCGGTATCAACATGCTCGGAGGACTTGAAGCGGCTGCTGGCGGAGGAGACTGTGGACAGTGTGCTTCGACTGCTTCCGTTCCTGGGCTGTTGCTGGGACCCTCGCAAATACTTATAATCTCTTAACTTTCCTGAGCTGAATAAGTTATTGCTATAGCGTTTGCTGGAACCACTGGGCGAAGACGTAACGCTGGATGGCACGGAACTGGCGACAGTGTTGGACGACCTTACCGACTCACGGCCGGCCTGGTAACCCGAATCACCTCCCGTTGAACTGGTAGATGCCTTTGCACGAAGCCGACCGAGTGTCTCAAGAAGCATCTCTTCTTCCTCTTCCGAGAGGTGGTTCTCGCTTCCTCGTGCGCGTTGCTCTGCGAATTTGGAACGGAGATCTTCAATAGAGACGGGAGCACCGGTTGAGGAGCGGAGAAGAGTAAATCGGCGCGTAAGACTTTATAAAATGATGATATTAGTCAACTGCGGTGGGAGTACAAAATAATAGGAACTTACTCTGGCAAGATCAGAGATGTACGAAAGTCACTAGCCGGAGGAAGAGAAGTAGGCGTGGGTTTCGATGGTGGGAGGCGATACGCACTGCTTGAGCGCGCAGAGTCGGGGATATGACTACGACTTGAATCCGACTTCTTGCTGAATAGGACAGAGGGGGATGTAAGAGGTAAAATGAGGCAATTGGATAGTTAGAGAGATGAGCAAAGGGAAGGAGGCGCTCTTACCGGAAGCGGTGCATCCTGGCAAGACCTCGTGTTCACCACGTTGAAGACAGCGCTCGAGTGAGATGGGCAGGGGTAGGGAGCGAGGTATTGGCTGATTCAAGGGAAAGAAGGGCGGACAACGTGGTGAACACGAGGAGTTGGGGAAATTCAGCAAAATGAACTAATCACTAGTATTGTTTGTTCTGGTGGAAAATCCAGAGCGTCAGATGGCCCAGCTGACGTAAAGATTGTGGAACAGAGCATTTACCGGAATTTTATAACCACCTGATCTCCAGGAGAGTGTTTTTGCACGGGAAAACTACAAATGGTCAAAGCATCATGGGAGAATATCAAAAGGCACGAGTGCACTGGCGCTCCGAGCAGCCGACGGTGTGTAATGCTATGATTTGGCGGCGCGTGTCTTTAGAGGCGCTATATAACCGTCCACGCCACCCGTACACCCACGCTCAGACAGCTGCGGCTGCAGTTGCAGTGGTGGGGGAACATCAGACGTGGCATCCTAGACATCGTTGCTTCCCCCTAACTATTATTGATACAAACAACGACTTCATTAAGAATTCGGGACATCGTGCGATTATATTAGTACATCGGAAAGCGCCACCACTCTGTCAGCATTGTCCTCGCGTTCATGCTACGCCCTCAAGTGGCGTGTCTGCAGATGCATAATATCAGTAGATAAAATGAGACAAACTCGTGACTCTTACTTCTTCGTCCATTCCTTCGCAGTTGCCAGAAATTTATCCTTATCATCCTTCAGTTGCTGGGTAAGAATCCGGAATCAGTGAATGTATGGACATCAAATTGATGGCTCCAGACTCACCGCGGCGATGTCGGGTTCAAAAGGATCATCTGGACTCGGGTTGTTCACCTTCTCTTGGATGACAGCAAGCACTACGAATCTCAGAAGTCAGTATTCCTCGTGAACGAGTCTTCAGATTCCCCCGAATATCACCCTTACCTGTAGAAAGCGTAATGGAAGGTTTCCACTGCGAGGGAAGCGGATGACGAATGGCTCAGAAAATGGCCATAGGGAAAATTCTTACCTGATCACGCAAGATGGGAACACATATGTGGCCTTCTTCGTTTATTCCAGGGTGGTATATCTTCGTTGTAAACTTCACCTTCACACACACACCGACGTAAGTTGTACGTGACTGAGCTCAAGGACCGACAGTCGCACCGTGGGCGCCTTAAACGGGTAATTCTCTGGAATCTCTACTTTGAAGTGGAAGGTACCATTCTTATAGGGACTATCTGACTGGTCCGCGTCCACGCGTAAACTCACGGTACGTGCCCTACGAGTGCCAGAATAGGACTTACGGCAGCTTTCACGGTGCAATTCCATATGAACATATTGTCATCGTTTGCGACAATAGCGATACCCTATGTAGAAGTGACACGGTCAGCACAAACAAAGAAGAGCTACATGATAGAGATGAACCAACGTCGATGGGCTTGTTATGAAAGTCTTTGAGCTCCTGGAAGGTGGATCAAGATGCGATGCGCACGCGATCTAGAGCCGACATACCTTTTGGATGCGACTAGAACACGATCAGCTATGATGATGCGATAAAAATGTGGCTTACCGTAAAGCAGTCATGATGGCGAGAAGAAAGGATTGCAGTTACAGGGGTGAAGCTCAGATGGAGCCTCAGGCCGAGTGAATCGGGCGCCAAAGGCAATGATCTCGTCCACAAGAACAAATTTAGGGTTGGGGTTCGGGTTCCACCCGACTGGTAAATTGCTACCAACGGCCAATGCTTCATTTTGATTTCAGTTTTGTTGACGAGATATGCTTGCCCGTGCATCCTCTCCAGGTCAACGAGACGATTCCCCTGCATCCCTAGCTATCCCTCTGACCACCTCCATCGCGCCGCACCCGGCAGTCAACAAGAAACGGAAACACAACGCGACATCGGGAGGTGTCGCTGCTGCCTCCCCTGCCCCATCAGATCCCGGCGGAGGGACTTTGACTCCAGCAGAAAATGTCGTACTCCCATCCTACCATGACCTCGCATCCCGGCCCCGACTCACTATATCCCGCCACCCCGTCTTTGTGCCAGTAGCAGAGGGCGCCGAGTTCTGTACTACAGAGCAGCTCGCCTGCAATCGCATAGGATTCCGTTACATGCCCGCGGGCATCGCCCCTCCTGGTTCAGCCGTGCCCTTCCGCACCATTGAGAGTATGCCCACCGCGTATCGTGTCAGCTGGGAGGACCGCAGTCCCTTCATCAAAGTAACGCAGGACGGCCTCAGTCTTCTCGGAGACAAGGGCTTCAGGAGCGCGCGATGCAATGCACCCGTCCGCGAAGGCAAGTGGTACATGGAGGTCGTAGTCGAACATGGCGGTGGGGAGCGGTCTGTCGAGAACCCCCAGCGCGAGGGCGCGCATGTCCGCCTCGGCTGGGCCAGGCGCGAGGCCCCGCTGAACGCGCCGTGCGGGCTCGATGGCTACAGCTATGGTGTGCGAGACAAGACTGGCGAGAAGGTCACACTGTCCCGCCCACGGCCGTACGGACAGCCATTTGGCACGGGTGACGTGATCGGTATGTACATCTCCCTCCCCTCCCTCCGCAAACCCTCCCCCAACGATCCACATGACCCTGCCCACGTCAACCGCGAGCGCATTGCGATTGAGTTCAAGGGCCAGGAGTATTTCGAAGCCCTTGAGTACTCGCAGACGAAAGAAATGATGGCCCTCATGGACGTGAAGGCTGCCGACTCAGCGTCCCTGCCATCCTCGAGTAAGAAGTCCGCCACTATAAAAAATGTCCCCGAACGCGGGCGCGGGGCACACTCTGCTCCAGAACCCACGCTACTACGCCCGTTACCCGTCCTCTCCGGGTCCTACGCCACATTTTTCGTCAACGGCTCCTGTCCAGGCCCTGCATTTCGTGATCTCTATGATTTCATCCCCCTCCCGATTCCCGCGAGCACTCGCAAAGGCCAGCGTGAAAAGAAGCGCGCGAAAGACGGTGCGCGCGAACATAAAGAGAATCCCTTCGACGATGGCTACCTGGGTTACTATCCCTTCATCTCTCTCTTTAACAACGCGCGCGTGCGACTCAACCCAGGCCCCGACTTCGCTTTTCCGCCTCCGCCTGACATCGACGCGCTGTTCACTGCGGGAGCCGAGCCAAGCACAGAGGACAGCAAAGAGCGAACGTGGCGCCCCCTGTGCGAACGATACGCGGAGTTCATGGCCGAGCAGTGGGAGTTGGACAGGCTGGAGGAGGAGGCTACGCGGGTAGAGACTGCAAAGCGTGCAGAGGCGGAGCGGGTGGAGGCGCAGAAGAAAGCTCAGCGGGAACGTAAACGTGCGCAGGCCGAGGCTCGGAAGCGGGAGAAACGTGCGGCAGAGGCCGTCGCGGCCGGACCGGCAGTGCAAGAGTCTGCAGCTAGGCCCGAGGACAGTCTTCAGCCCCAAGACGAGAGCACCATGTCCGTAGAGGACGACCGCTTCGGACCAAACGTATCCATACCCTTTGAGGTTGCGCAGGCCCACCACCTACTACCGGCCACAGCTCCCGATTTGTTAACTGAGCGCACGAACTCACCCGCGCCCACGGTCGATTCCAGCATTGACGTCCTTGGTGTCCAGAGCGGCTATAATTCTGACAGCGTCGGTGTCGCTGAGCTGGAGGAAGACGAGGAGGAGGAAGAGGCCGAAGTGCCTGGAGCTTACCAGGCATATGGTCCCTATCGGTCATATCCTCAGACGCAGCAGTACCACTACCGCAGTGCAGTAGCCGCGATACGGATGGAAGAAGAGGAAGAGGAAGCATGACGTGTCATTATAGATCAAGTACTAAGGGGTTGTAATACAGTATAGGCGACAAAGATCCGTTTTATATGCGGAATTGTGCGTGGTAGAAGGCAGACTGCCAGAACTGAAGCCAAAACGTAAAACCAGAATACAGGGAAACGCAGCAAGCGGTAAAACCACGTAGATGAGGCTATTTCAAGAAACTATATGGAAATATGGGTTAGGTTTTTGAGTCCAGTCTTCATTATTTCGTACTCCAGCGAGGGGCCGGCGCTCGTGCAGTGTAACTTAAAAAAGGACTGAGCAGGGTAACTGAACACCCATGGCGAAATTTGACGTACCCGACAGTCTTCCCTCCCCCTTTTTCTCTTTCAACATGTATCTCGAAGATCAAGTCCCCATTGGACGGATCCAAGACAACGCTGCACCAGTTGCGACGGCCCATTATAAATTTGTTTTTCGGATTCGAACCATCAGGTTCCTTTTCGAAAATGGGTAGCTACCGATACTCGTCATAAAGATGCAAGATCGGTGTAAGGCAACCATACCATAGTTTCGTCTGTGTCTGCGTAACGCATTGTGCGGTGTGTTTTAGTAGCAAGCGTGCCAACCATGGTAAGCACGCCCGCGGGTGGGCTGAACATGCGGTTTGCATGCGTGGAAGACAGAGTACCATTATAGTACGACTTACGGCGTGTTCACGATGGCACCTAGAATACATGAGCGTCAGGACAACTCCGCAGTAAGGCACATGAAAAAACTTACTGGTCACTACATTAATCATATACCGGTAGTCCATTGATGGCGGAACAGCTGGTGTCTTGCTTTTCTTCAGCGTCTTGAGCACGCCAACGGCTGCACAGTGCACGTCTCCAGAAAGAAACGATATCCGGATACGGCGGTGTTGTGCAAACAACTGCAACTGCTCAATAAACCAGTTGCGTTCGTGCTGATGCAAATTTGTCACTGCAACCTGTATTTCTGTCAAATTGAGGGGTCACAGTACCTTATGATGTCTAGAAGTCCAATGATCATTCTACAGAGATGATGTTGGAAAGATACGAACACAGGTCACACACAATCGTCTCTTTACGTACCAGGTCGTCAAGCAGCTCCGCGTCTGCGTTAAACTTGTTGACGAAACCTTTTAAGCCTAGTGAGCCCGTCCTTCCGAGCGACAGCAGCGGATTGAATTTAGACCCAAGCATCGTTTCAAGAAAGACCATGCGTGGGTAAGCAATCGGGATCGCTGTAAAACTTGTTCATCACTAAAGTCGAAATCGAGGGACCCGTAGTTACCAAGTTGCACGATCAAGTGGTCGACCCCCGGTGGTAAGGTGTGTAATTTTTCGAATACTCTCTGATACTCTGTGAGGCTGCAAACTTGGTCAAGCTTTCGTTCCGCTCTACAAGACAGATGACTTATCAGTTTCGGTTCCTCAAAGATGTGCTATATGACGCTCACCGACAATCTAGGAGCAGGATTCGTGATGAAGGACCAACATAGGCTAAGAATGAATGGGAAACATATGGCACATAAGAGCCCTGTGCCCCAACGACAAGTGAATGGAAAATGTGCGCTCCTGGTCGGTCGTTGTTTCCATCGATTTCATCTACGACGCAAAGCGAGTAAGCAAGTTGATGATAATCAAAGACTGTAGTTCGTCGCGCACCGTTGATGAAACACTGGAATAGCAGATAAAAGAAGTATCCCCTTGATCCGATACTGATAGAATCATTAGTGCACATTCGTCACTAAATAACCTGGTTATACCGATTGAATACTGGAGCTTTCTGTAAATCGTCAGGATCTGTGAATGGGAGTCAGGATGACACATCTAGAGCCAGAACAATGCTACCGACAGCTTCCGAAACCATCGATCTTCGACAATTGGTTGAGATAACTTGATATATGACAAAGTGAATAGAGCTCACGAGATCTAAAACATGAGACGACAGCTAAGTCAATGCCGACTGTATAGACTTTCAATAGCACATACCGTGATCATCTAGAATAGACAAGTGTCAGGCATTTGAAGTATGCACCGATATCTACACTTACCAATCATATTTATCATCGGACTTGATATCATAGTACTTCAGCACTGTTGACAGGTGACAGATAGACTAACATACATCGTACTGTTCGCACGCGCGAACGCACCACTTCTGAATATCTGACAGTAATGGTTGAAGTAAAATCGATCGATGGCCCCCGCCACCTCCGGAGTTAAAGGATATCGTTTCTTCTCCTCCGGCTTTGGTTGATTGACCCATTCGATCAGCTCGGGTTCACGAGTCAGGCTGTAGCGTGGCAAGATATCTTATGAGAAAATATAAGTACAATTGAACATGTGGTAACACACGCGTCGCAGTACAGCTGGTCACCGCCCCCAACTAACGCATGGAAGGGTTGTTCTTTGTGCTTTTCAAGGAGGTCGACCCATACTGGGTCATATCCGCTTTGATATCCGGGCCCGCGAAAATCGTCAGGATTGACGCCTGCACTGAAACCATTACACTGCATAACAGGCACAGAGCATGAAGGAAAGTTGAGAGCAGGGTTTCAATTACTCACAGAATAGGCAGCTAAACGCATAGTCTGCCCACGACTCGGCACAAAGAAGTCAAGCTCTTGTCCATTATTGACACGATAGTTGACCCTCATCTCATTCGGACCCAGGGGAACCTGTATCATAAATCTCCAGAATGTGAAGGACCTGTACATCGTCAACACACGTAGCATGATTTGACAATGACATCATACCCTCCGTTTCCAACATAAACCCATATCTCTTCGCCTGCAACTTGCCGTCTTTTTGCGGCTGGTCCTTGTAGCTCCTGTGGCGGTTGGCGGTCAGAAGGAGAAGGTAGATGCATGGCCATTGGGTCCGCAGGATGGTAGCCAAGTTCAACCGAATTCGCTGTGCTATGCCCATTGAATTCCTCCACTTGGTCTGGGTCCCAACGGTAAGTTAACGTCGGAGGGGGGTCGTAAGTCGACCCAGCATCAGCAGCTGTCACAATGTAAGTAATGTGACTACTCAGCGCGTGAAACTCAGCTCCAACTCACTGACGAGAAGCGCTGCGCCCCTCCAGACACCCTGCTCGTGAACTGTATCATAGCGAAGTAAAGGGCCGCACATGAGTTGTAAATGAGGATCCATCCTGGCTACCCTGACTGTTTGTGATCGCTCGATAGCTGTCATATGTGCTGTAGGGCCCGAACCAGAACTACTGTGTGATGCTTCTGCGTGTACCCTGTTGTCTCCAGTGCCGTGGCTCATGGCATGAGACGTACTTGGAGCACCTATATCGTCGTTGAATTGTAAACTTGGGACGATGGATATGCACACGGGAGGGGTTGAATTCACCTATGAAATTCTCGTCCAAAGGCATGACTTGTTCAAGGGGCTGAAAATGCCCATCAGGGCCCCTCCCCGTGGTGCGTTGATTTTCTACCTGTATCTCGGTCTGGTCGTAAGAGCAATCAAACCGAGACCATGTCAAATGTGGACTCACGTATCGCGCATCCCTACGTTGCGCGTGCCATCCAGCGTTATCCATGACTGGGGCAGCTCAGAGTGTTGTATTGTCGGGGTAATAAGAAAAGCAAAAGGGCGCGTCGAGTTGAAAGCTATGACAGGAGTATGACGTCGCTGACCTCAGCAGAGATAGTCACCCTGTGTTCGATAGCAGTGGCTGCCAGTGTAAGTGCAGTGGCGGCATCGGTATCGCCGCGCACTATGGTAGCTGTCGTCAAACAAAATCGAACGCTGAGCATGATAGAACCGGCTGAGCAATGCGTGGAGTTCAGTTCATCATGAGCTGTCAATGTGCCAGGCGTTGAGTGCCATTTTATCACCCGGATGAAATTTACGGAGATAGCGAACCGGTCGGGACAGCCTTTCGGAAGAGAAGCGCGTTCAAAATAGCTGCAGCCAAGGCCGCAGCTCTAATTTCTCACCGTTTGGCCAAATTGATACCCCTGAAATCACTGCAAGCCACCGAGATGGACCCGATCCGTACTGTGGTTGTGGGAAATTGAGACTACTATGTATCATGCTGAACAGTATCGTACAGCCCGAAGCTCATCACCAGGTAGGGAATTCATATATTACCTCCTCGCGGGTCCATTATCCAGCGTGCTCAACCACCGTAGTTATCAGCTTCCCGTCCTTGACTGTCGTCATCAACATCTCCGGTACTGGTTTCTCTTCAAAAACGCCGTCCTCCTCTCCTTCTACAGGTAAGCTGACGTTGATGCTACTGCACTTGGACGTGGTGATTTCAACGCCCAAGCTGTCCTTACTCAAGTAAATTTGGCCCGAGTCGGTTGAGTCAAGTTGTATCGTAGGCGCGGAGCCGGTTATTTGCACAACGAACGATGCTGAGTTTGTGATCGAAATAGATGAGATGACGGACTCCACAAGGACTGACGTCTTCGTGCAGTTGGCTGAACGGAGGAGCCTTCAGTCAAATAAACTCGTTAGCGTGCGAGGATGAGCATCATCGCACCTAATGTCACAGCGTTGACTTTGCCTTTCACGATGACGGTCGAGTTCTTGCATCCAAAAAGATTGACAGTTTGGCTGATCTCACCATCCTCGACCGTCAACGCCAACTCGTTCTCTTGGTATTCCTGTAGTCGTTCGGGTAATGTGATCAGCTCTACGTAACTTCCCGAGTACTGAATGGATACGAACGATGACCCATTTGCTGCCTTCAAGAGCAAACTTAGCCGGTTTCTTCCCCATCAATGCTTGTGGCTTCGTCGGCTTCGTCGGCTTCTTATGCCCTGCTACAAGCGACGGAGAAGTCGACGAACACTCTAACATACGATGTGCACTACACGCACCTGCTGCGCTTGTACTACTCGGAACGGTGTTTCCCGCCCTTAGAGCAGGATTCTTGTGCGTCATCTCGCTCTTGTCTACCTTCCGGAGCCCTTTAGTCACCTCTTCACCACGGTTGAGATCTGCAAATACTGCAGCGACTCCTCCCCCAGAGGAGGTACTAGCAGACTTGTACTGCTCTATTGTGATGCCCTGACCAAAACTCCAGGAACTTGCAGCATACTGTACAGAATGAGGTCTCCCACCTTCGCATTCCAAAGCAAGCCAGTTGTGTGATATTCCATCACATATTTCTTCAATTCATCCAGAATTGCTGTAAGGCTCTTGACCCAATCCGCATGCCTCGCATCTCTGTCGTGTCATTTGTAAGGCTCACGTTTAAAAAATTGGATGGTGCGGAACATATACTTTTCCTTGAATTGCTTAATTATGCGAACACCGTAAAATTGACTCGAATCCTTGATCTCGTTGACAAAAGGGCCAGGCTTGTTCTCCTGTCACATCGCATGCATGAAGGTGAGGACCGCATGATTCAAGTGCATAGCTCACCACTGTGACCCAGGCCACACAAGGTGCACCAGAAGCAATCATGCTTAAGTGATCGAACCAGTCGCGTTCATTTCTGTTGTTGTCTTTATGTAGGATGATTGCTTCGATGTCGGCTTGAAGATCCGTAAGCAAACCCGCGAACACCTTTTGATCAGGCTTCTTGCAGGCACTCGCAACCTTCACCAAGTCACCCAAATTCTTGAATAATCGTTCAAACATTTTCGACTTTTGAAAGATTATCGATAAAGGAAAGAGTATACATGCTGATGCTGCCACTCACTGATTCTATGACGACCGGGCTTGCAAGGGTCTCTGACAATTCGACGAAAACCTTCACCTTTCCTTGAATAATTTGCTCGTTGTATACTTTAACACTCTTGGACTCCTCTACCACCACGGGCTGGGCAGGGGGAGCCGTGCGCACTGATGCACGGGTCGCCGTTCGAGATGAGTTCGGATCGTCAGCAGACTCGTTAGACACGCCTGATTTGTCGACATGATCGCAGACGTCTTCAAGACGAGACGTTACGGCCTCCAATCTATTCTATGATGAGTTAGAAAATCTGTATTTTATAGATTACGGTACCTTTTTAGGATGGTGCCCATGTTATGCATACCGCCCGACATCTTGACGATATAGTATGGATGAAGAGATATATAAGTTGTTCTGTAAAGTATACACAGATTCAAGTTAAGAGTGCGCCAATATGCGACCGTCCAACTATTCTCACAACAAAAGTCGCAACTTAATGGGATTGCGGTCAGGTTACGGGGTACAATATTTACTTTGTTTAGTAACTTAGTCGCACGCTCAAGGCCTGACTTGTCGCGGTACTGTGATTATAGTCTCCTCCACAGGCCTTGACTACGTACTGAAATCATCCTAAGACGGACATGAGGAACTGCAGTATGGTAGTGGCATCTCTGAGTGGAGAAGAGTCCAATCTCAGGATGAAGCAGGGTCATTATCGGCAGTATCGGTATTCCCCATCGCCGCTTTCTTCGCCATATCCCTCTTCTTGGCTTTCTTCCGTCGTCTGCGCTCTCTCTCAATCTGTTTCGCCTTCCCTAAATCGCTCTTAGACAGGCCAGTTTTAGTAATCTTTTCAAGCTATATACATAATAAACATAGGATTGCTTTCGGACATAGAGGAACTCATACCGAGTCTAGAAGTCGCCTTCTCGCAAGCTTGCGATTCTGCTCCAAAGATCGTGTTTCTTGACAATTGACACGAATGCCAGTCGGCTTATGCTTTAACTGAACATTATTCCTGGTCTTATTGATAGACTGTCCTCCAGGACCGCTGCCTGGGTTACCTGGTGTGTCAGTATGAATAATGACTTCATACCTGTACCAAACATACCTCGAACAAAAGATTCCTCTATATCCTCCTCTCTCAACTCTGGTATTTCACGCATCTTATGTGCCCTTTTCAATTGTGAATAGTACTTCGGTACTGACGGGGATGTATCATTTAGTGACCCACTGAGTAATGACAGCTGGTTCAGATTTAAGAGAGACACAGGAACTAGACGGGGGCTGTCTTTTAGACTAACTTAGATACCCCATTAGCCTCTTCCTTTTTGCGCTGACTGCGACTAGACGTCTCTATTGGAGGAGGGCTCTTTATCGTGTTATTGTCAGCGATCTCCGTGTGTTCCGTGAAGCGAAGTTCTAAGAACAGCGTCTAGTCATATACTCGTGAGGCAGAAGATAGAACCTGACGTACTCCACACATCTTGCCCATCGCCGGTAGGCTCTTTTACTCTTTGGGCTTGAACAATGTTCTTCTGTAGCACCTCCGCAATCTCCCGTCCAAGTTGCAACCTTACCTCATATGCCGCCACATCTGTAATCAGCTTCCCCTGTCGTGTATCATTCTTCACTTTGTCTTTGAAAGCTGCATCGAGCATGTTATAGATATATGCGGAAGAAGCCAGAAGTCACGAACCATTGAGCACAGGCACATCACCTGGAAATTGTCACTAGAATCAGACGAGCGAGGAAATGCAAAGCAGAGAATAGTACCTGCAAATGTCGTTGCCGCGGCACGGAAAAGGTCGCGATACACTGCACGAGCAGCAGCGCGGAGTGACGGGGAAATTGACATCGTGGTAGTGGCAATTTGACCCGTGACAGTCAACTAACACACGGAAGCTGACGGAAGCCAAAATAGGTAACCGAGGGAGATTGATCGGTTACATAACGTTTATATGGCGGTTCCTGAGATCCGCCGTTAGATCTAAAGCCGCATGAGCGCAATGCGGGCTTCTTATGAACGCGTCACAGTAAACAATAACACCCGTTGACACTACCGTCCATATTCTGGTCTCAAATCTATGCAGGTGTCATATACATGTGAATAGCATCTATATGCATCGATTTGAGTAACGAAAATGTCGGTCTGAATCCATTTTCGAACAAGAAGAGGTGTAAATATCTAATCGCTGGCTTGCTGAGCATCGCGCTGATCCGCTCGTTACCACAACATGCTGCTCCACGTCCCCACACATCCCCATGCGAGCCCCTTCTTTGGATACAACTAGGAGATGGTCCTCAAGGTCAAGAAAGCTTAACAAGAGCATGGGCTCACGTGACCACGCGATTACAGTTTCGTTGACTGTCGACGCGCTCTCGGAGTTTCAACATCTCTTTCTTCTATACCACCATCTTCACCCCTAGGTTCCATCGCGTCGCCCACCTGACCGTCTCCCTACTTTGATATCGTCAGGTCTCAAGTCCATAACATCCTCAGCAACATCCCGTAGCCTCAAACAACATGTCGGCTGCCAGAAAGACATCTGTTTCCAAGTCTGCCAAGAAGTTGGCTACCCCCAAGTCGGTGCCAGCCCATCCAAGCTGGACTGATATGATAAAAGTGCGGTCAAGCCTTATAACAGCTCTCCTCGATCCTCTTTAGTATCGACATCTTCACCGCTGTCCGTCTTTATTTTGCTGGCGTTAAAATTCCTGTGTACACCAAAAGGGGTAGGCTGCAGCTGCGTCCCCGGCCGTCGCCGCGCGGCTCTCAGACCTTGCTCGTCGGTGCTACACGTTATCTTCGTGCCCGAACTGGGGTGTCTGTTGGCTTATCACCATCCGCTTGCTTAAGGAACCATACCCTTACTGAACTATTTCCGTTGTAGGAATGCATCACTACTTACCGTGAGGACGCCCGTAATGGGGTCTCCCGACCTCAAATCAAGAAGTGAGTACCCTGACAGAGACACTCTGTCCGTCATGATTTATCGCATCAAACAAGGTTCGTTGAAGACAAGTATAAGCTCGAGATTGGCAACGCCCAAACTACGCAACTCAGCAAGGCTATCGCTGTCGGTGCCGAGAAGGGCATCTTCCTGCTCCCGAAAGGTGCCACACTCCTGTGCCTGCATGTGTGGTAAGACCATGAAACCTTTTGATTTTTAGGTCCTTCTGGGCGCGTCAAGCTGCCGCCGAAGAATGCCAAGGCTGCTGCCGATACTTCTGCGGCTAAAGAGGTAAGTTCAGTTACCCGAGGACCGGTAAGACATGTGTTGTGAGCTGTTCCACAATTCCACTCAGAATAAGCCTGCATCGAAGACTACCAAGGCTGTCGCGAAAGCGAAGCCTGCCAAGGCCCCTACCGCCAAAGCCACGAAGCCCGTTAAACCTGCGACTGCAAAGAAGGCTGCTGCTGGGAAGGCGGTTGTTGCTAAGCCCAGCGCGCGTTCTGCCGCTGCAGCAAAGAAGGCACCGGCGGCCAAGGCCACTAAGGCTGCCGCCAAGGCTCCAACCGCTGCTGCGAAGAAAGCTGTCCCCAGGAAAGCTGAAGTACCGGTGAAGAAGAGTGAGGCACCCAAGAAGACATATGCGGGAAAGAAAGCGGCTGCCGAGAAGAAGCCAGCGTCTGCTTCCCGGCGGGCTGTTGCAAAGAAGGTAAGGTGGTCACCGGTAGTGGCAGCTCCAACACGACTTACTGGTTATAGTCGGTCACTGGTGCTACCGCTGCTTCCAAGGCCAAAGCGGCAGCGACCAAGAAGGCGTCAGCGAAAAAGGCCCCCGCTGCTTCCACCAGGCCAACGAGGGGTCGCAAGGTAATTCGAGTTGCCCCAAGCCTCCCGCAATGCTTCCCTCTAACATACTTGGAATTATAGGCTGCGAAGAAGGCTTGATGCGCTTGCCTCGGCTTCTGTGTACATGCCACATCTATCGTGTTGTCCACGTACAGCATATTTACCTATGTCTGTGTGCTCCCGCTTCCTATTATCGATGAACATGAAGTTTGTACGGCCACCTGATTGTCAACCACTGTCATCCAAGCCTGTGTTCCACCTTCTCCGATCCGCTCGTCTCTACGAGTCCTGTCTCGATGTGTCTACTTTGTACTGTAAACTATATGGGAAGAAATATGAGTTGGCTATTGATGTATGGTCTGTGGGGGCCGCCGGGGACGTCCCAGGCGATGGTGGGGGGTTACGTCATGGGCCATCAGCCGAGGCGTTGTTTGGCAAGGGCTTCGAGATCAAACAGCCGCATTCGGCTTATCCCGCAGCGTCCATGCAGCCCACCCCACATGCGTCTCCCCGCAGCTCCTACCCCTCCTTCCTGTCCCTCCAGCACTCCCTCGCCCTGCACGCCCGCTGGGCAGGCCGCGGGCTCCTCGACGCCTGCCGCTGGGACACCGTCGTGAGGTTGACAGCCAGGTGCGTCGCGCCCCCCGTGCGCCTCGGCGCCTGCACCGGGATGCCGCTGACGCGCGCGCACAGCGACCGCGAGGTGCGCGCGAACGTGCTCAAGTCGCTGCTGCTGAACAGCATCGCCCTCGCCTCCGTCCACATGTCCGACCTCGTGCTGCGCCCGCTCGCACGTGCCCGCCCGCAGCGGTGGCTGCACCGCAACGCCGACCGGTGCTTCCAGGTGCTGTGGCTGCTCCCCGTCGTCGGCGCCGCGCTCTACCTCAGCGTGCGTACTTGTACCCGCACCCGTGCCCGTGCCCATGTCCGTGTCCGTATCTGCCGCGCCGCCGCTGACGAGCGCCGCCGCAGACGTCGTGGTGCAGCGCCGTCGCACGCCGCACGTACGTGCTGCAGCACGGGCGCGCCGTGGCGTACACGCCGCCCGGCACGACGACCGCGCCGAACGCCTACATCGTCTTCCTCAACTCGCTCGCGACGTCCGCGTACCGCGGCGTCATGGTGCTCACGAGCGTCGCGCTGCCGCTTGCACTCACGCGCGTGCCCGCCGTCGGCGCGCCCGCGGCGTTCGTGTTCATGTGCTGGGTCGACGCGTGAGTGCGCCCGTTGTTTTTTTCTTTTTTTCTTCTTCTCTAAGGTGTGTGGTGCTGACGGGCTCGCACAGGTACTACTGCTTCGAGTGCGTCGCAGTGCAGTTTTGCTTGTGATGTTGTCGTGGTGCTCACGCCGCGCCGGGCGGATGCAGGTTTATCTGGATCGCGCGCGGGCTGCCGCTGGCCCGCCGCGTGCGCCACCTGGAGGAGCGCTGGACATACTACTTCGCATTTGGTGCGGTCGCTGTGCGGGTGCACTAGACGCGGGCTTATCTGCACACTCCACAGGTCTGCCGTCCGCGGCGCTCTGCATGTGGGGCAGCAGCCTCGCAAATGCCACGATGTTTGCGCTTCTCTTTCCCGCGGTGCGCTGTCCGGCTCTTTTTTTGCAGCGGACATACCTTACTACTCCACACAGTTCATCATCATGGCGGTGCACGCTCATCCTGTGCCGCACGACCCGTACAATCCCCTGCCGCCGTCGCAGGCGGCGCCACAGGGTTCGGCCGTGGTGCTCCACCCTTCGCCATACATACCCATCCGCATCCCGGTCTTTGCGCCCGTGCTGTTCCTCAACGACTGCATCATCCGCGTGCTCAGCATGGGCGTCAGGCGCCCCAACGGCTACCTGCCTGGGCATCGCAAGACGGGGAGCGACGGCGTCGAGAGC
>QLPM01005266.1:0-13262 GCA_003314695.1 Albatrellus sp. MG142
GGACGGGTGGCCGTCGGGGAGGTCGGGGAGAGAGGGAGAGCTGGTGGAGGACGGGGGGGTGGGCAGAGAACTGCGGGGTTGATATCTGGCGATGACAGGGCGTGGAAGGGGCGCAGATGGGAGCGGTGGCTGATGGTCGGAGGACAGCTGATGGAGCTGCGAGCGTTGACGTGCCGACTTGTTGCTTTTCAGGAACCAGCTTGAAGGCGATGCCGCCTTCATAGACTGCTCGGGGGCGGCGGACGACGAGCGCAACAGTGTGCCACGGCGTCGACGTTGAAGGTCAAGGTCAAAGTCAAGGCCAAGGCCAAGGCGCTACTCGCATACGGCTGTGCCCATGGGCAACTCCCGTCTGTCGTATCTGCCGACGCCCTTAGCCGGTCTCCTGCCCGATGCTCCACGGCTAGCCGCTAGGCATATCTGCCAGTGCCTCAGGCGATCATCCAGTCCTCATCATCCCGATCTGCAACCCCGAGGGGGCCATCCTTGACCACCTTTCTCCCCGCTTCCTCCCGACTGCACACCGGGACGATCTACCATTTACGACATGTAGACCCTCTTTGCATTAACTTAGACCGTGCTGGCAAGATCTGACGGCAGCTGACGCGACAGCCGACACAGGGCGCGATGGGCAGCTTGGCCATAACTCAGCCTTCTTGTGGAAATCGAAAGCTTCGTAGAACATCCTGCATCAAGGGTCGCCGGCCGTCGCAGTCCTTTTTGTTGAATGTCCCCTGTGCTTGCGCTGCATCCAACTCGGGTCAAAACAACAATTTGAGATATTACGTCCAGCAAATGCGCGAGCGGGGGCCAGACACAGGGCTTTGCCGCCTCGCCAGCGTCTGAAACCTGACGTTTACGTGTCCGATATAATTCGGTGGGCAACTTAAACCCGTTGGCTTTCAAATGTAGGTAGGAAGAACTTTTTTATTTCCATAAAAGTATTTCAAACATGGAGTTGCGAACTGACGCGTGCAAACCTTCCTAATTACGATTTGTCTCCGTTGTCGTTCGTTATTTGTTTACCATACTTTACCAAACCCCTATTATTTTATGGATACTTAGCTGGTTCGTCAATTTCTCCTGAATTGAAGTATCTTTGTCCTGTGTCGTTCCTTCGGGTAACCCTGTTGTTATAACAAATAATCCCAGTAGGGTTTCCGACATGTTTTTTTTACACGAGTACTGAACACCATAGCGCGTGCCTGGCTGGAGTCGTCACCAATTTTGTCGCCGCTGACTCTGATGTGCATGCTTCATCCAACTTTCCTCATATTACTATTGTGTCCAAGATGGTCCTCGTTACAGCGTGAATACCTCACTCAAATCCTCCGTTCGTCTTAAAGTTTAGTAGCATTTTGTTGTCGTTCACACCAGTTCCTCCGAAGCAACTCACGTGACCGTCCCCGATTCGAACTCAGCAGCCCAAAAGGAAGCTACTGAAACATTGATGTAACAATACTTGGTTGTGCACGGGGATGGTCACTCGAAGTAGCACGTGCTGTGCCCTAGTCCGAGCATTGCAATAACTACTAACTTTGGGTGTCTTTCCTATTACCGCCGCGTATGTGTTCACAAGTTACGGCCTTTGCATGTTAGTTTGAACACACTTTTTTCATTTGTTTGTCATGCCAAATAGAGTGAACAAATGTCACAAATTGACACACCCATTGCCGCAAGCTGCGAGACAACAGAGTCGACTGAGTAATGGAACGTGACATTTGGTCACTTTATTTGGCATGACTAACAAATGAAAAAAAAAAGTGTGTTCAAACTAACATGCAAAGGGCTGTAATGGCCGACGCTGAAGTGCGTCGTTGTCGGTCTAGACAAACCTCCATGGTGGCCTGTCAATGCTGTCATTGCCCCACGTTACATGACCGAGAAACAGTCTGTACACCTCGCTGTCAAATGTGACAGGTTTGGAAGTAGAAACGAACAGCCCGCGGGCACAACGAGATTCAATGGTTGCTGAACGTGCAATGTCACAAGGCGTGAGCACCATCGATGTAGAATAACGACGGAGGTCATGATGGAAACGGTGTTACTTGTATACATGATGTACCCCGGCGTGTGTAGAGGATACAATGCTCATCGAAAACCTGACTGACAACGACGACCGATAAGAACGAGCATGGACACAACAGCGAGCGACCGCTGTGCCCACTAACCAAAGGCGCGTTCACATGCGTGAAGTACACCGCGCCACTATGTTTTCCCACGCCCAATTATCGGAGATCTGGAGAAATTTGAAAATGCGCCAGGTATCATTGTCTGAACTTTTCTGTTGTACTTAGGAGTTCGCTCTGTTGAACTATTGGTGGTCAAGAGGTCACAACTTTTCCAGCACGACCAAGAGATTGACAACATTGATATGAATATCATACACATAAAGAAAATTATAGTACCAGGATTAGCAATTCGCGCGGAACCAAAAAGGACCATCGAAACTTCCCTTCCGAGTTCGAGCCATTAGTGTCCATCGGAGGATCGACGATACCAGGTTTGAAATTCCTCGACTTCACACACATGCTTTATTACAAGAATATATTCGAAACCGACGCTAAGGGGGTGTACGGTTGCCGAGCCGCTCGGCAACGCTGGTAGAAGGTGGGCTGCCAATTCTAGTCGCGATGCACGCTACACGCTCCACGAATCGCCGCCAAGGGTGATATGCTGCATCTTTTGTTGGAGGTGTTAGGGCTTGGTTCAGGGTACTCGCGCACGCGGTGCTGTAGATAACTCTCAGTCTCTGCTTGGAGGACTGAGGGAAAAAGGATGCAACGTATACTATGTGTATGTAAAGTCTCGGTTAAGTTACCCTGGCCGCTCGTACATCGGAGGCGACGCCTCTGCGAGTGCGCGCGCGCTGGTGCACGATGCTGTTATTTGCAACATCTTTTGCATTACATCTGGAACAGACCCATGGAACCACATGATACTTTTGAGGTTCTTATTAGACAATGTCATCAGGGGTCAGTTAGGTTTCTTCCTGGCTGCCTCCTTTCGATGGCGCTCGCCAGAGAAATGTGACATTCCAGTGTTGCTTTACAGCACTTGACTGTGCCGTCCGGATCAGTGCTTTGCGAATGCGGCATCTGTTCCTGCTAGTGAACCCTCCCGCAGCGGCTTCTGTAGTCTAGGCGCCGACCTTTGCAGACTCAAACACAACGCTCATTGGATGATTAGAAGGTTGAGGGGAGTCGAAATGTTCCCCCGTGTCCTACTGCGCCATCCCGAGTCAATGGAGACTCTGGTCATTTATACGACTCCTATGGACATATATAAGAGGATCATGACCCGCCAGTGGTTCACCCAGACATCCTCGCCTCCAGCAGCTTGAAGTTCTACATTCGATAATGGCCAAACGCTTCTTTTCTTTTTTCTCCTTGGTTTTACTCGCCATCGCTGCCTACGGCATTCCTACTTCGGGCAGGGTGCCATCGACGCCATCCTTGGTTGCAAAGGACAATTCGCAGAGTCCTCCTAGTCCAAGTCCGACTATCCCTTTTGCTAGTGACGCCCCCAACTCCCTCGCCTGGCCTATTGGTGGTCCAGTCTCTGACTCCCAACCCACGCGCGGCACCCTCGGTGCAAGCATCTTGGGTCCTCAGAATGTGCCGATTGACACTGAGAACCCCGACTTCCTTGCTCCCCCCACTACTGACAGTGGAGACGTGTATGTATCTGTTTCTTCTTATTTTGTTTGCATGTCTCATGCTCACAGGACAGCATGAATGCCAAATGGCCCTTTGGTTTGAGCCACACTCGCCTACAGACGGGCGGATGGGCGCGCCAGCAGAACAGTAAGTTCTACGCAAGCACCATGACATGCGTAACTGATCCGGTATCGTAGTCGAAGCAATGCCTATCGCGCAAGGTACTGTACAACGATCGCATCGTTATTTGAATTTGGCTCCGTTGTTAAGTCAGTACTCTTTGTTTAGAGATGGCCGGTGTAGATATGCGACTACAAGCGGGCGCCATTCGGTACGGCCAGTATCGCCATCTTTTGCAAATGGTGCTAAGGGTTTATGTCTAGGGAGCTGCACTGGCACGCCACTGCTGAGGTGTGTTCTGATGCAATACTAGTGTGCCGGCGCAGCTGACTGTCTATTTTCATCTCAGTGGGCTTATATCCTCAAGGTATGCACGACGGCCAAGGCAGAGGTCTGTATGCTATATTGAGTGACTCTTGCAGGGTGAGGTGCAGATTACTGCAATCGACCCAAAAGGTAGAAACTATTTAGACACGCTGGTAAGGTCATCCCGCATCAGTGCAGCGAGATTGCTCACGGTCCATCTCACAGGGCCAAGGTGATCTGTGGTACTTCCCCCCTGGAATACCCCACTCTCTCCAAGCCACGAACACTGATCCCGATGGTGCCGAGTTCCTTTTGGTCTGTTAAGGCAGCCACTCCTTATGTGTTGTGTTCTCACAAGTTTGTTCAGGTCTTTGGTTCAGGCTCATTTAGCGAAGACGACACCTTCCTTGTGAGTGGTCTTCTATCAAGCACTCGACGAATTTCGAACAATGTTTGATGTACAAGCATATGCTGTCAGTTGACCGACTGGCTCTCGCATACGCCTAAGGATGTTCTCGCCAGGTCTTTCAAGACCGATATCGCTGAGTTTAACCAAATTCCGGATCAGCAACTGTATATCTTCCCTGCTGGTGCGGAGTTCCTTGTCTGCTGTTATCTTGTGCACTGTCCTGATGGGCCTCTTTAGCTGCTCCAGATCCCAATGCTGTGGCCCCTTCCAGCCCGCAGGGTACCGTTCCTCTTCCCTATGGTTTCCACCTGTCTCAAATCCCAGCCACTCCGCTGGACGGTGGAGATGTCAAGGTTGTCGATTCGTCGTTGTTCAAGATCTCAACGGACATCGCAGCGGCTGTAGTTAACATCGCCCCTGGCGGTATCCGCGAGCTGCACGTAAGTCCTGCCATGTTACTGTGCTGAGCGTGTTTTCTGACACGATCGTGTCCTGTCTAGTGGCACCCCACTCAAGCTGAATGGTCTTACTTTATGTTCGTTCCCCTCTGCGTCTTTGGTTTATGGCAAACCGACGGATTCCAACAGCTCTGGAAACGCTCGCGTCACGCTCTTCACTTCCCAGAGCAACGCCAGGACGTTTGATTACCAGGTGAGCCGTTAAATAGTAGGTCAAAAGTCTGCCACCAGTGCAAACCATCCAAACTATCTTTTAGGCTGGAGACGTTGGTTATGTTCCTGCATCGAGCGGTATGTCTTTCATTTGGTAATGTCCGGTGCAATTTTTAGCTGACATACGTGTTACGAAGGCCACTATGTTGAAAATACGGGGAACACGACCATGACTTACCTCGAGATCTTCAAGTCAAGTAGGTTTTCACCGCTAGCCAGTGGGTTTCTGCATCTCATGACTTTCTCGCAGGCACTTTCCAGGACATCAGTCTTACACAGGTGGGTGGCGAATTATTGTGCGCTGTACATATATGAAATGCTAATTGCCATTTGTCACTTAGTGGCTATCTCTAATTCCTCCTCACCTCGTGCAGGAGCACCTCGGCGTGACTGCTACCTTCGTCTCATCTTTGAACAAGACGAAGGCCACGGTTGTTGGCCCCGTAACCTCTTCCTGAACACCATGAGGCTCTAGATGTGGGCCGCCTGCACCAACCCGTGCATGCCGAAAAGGGACAATAGCATTATAATCTTTCTATACAATAGTTGTGACCTCAAACAATTTTTTTGTCTTTGGTGACCTGCCTTTGTGTCTGATGCAACTGGATTCAATGACGATGCAATCACATACTAGTTTTCTCGCGTTGGACGCATGCAGTTGGAGAGCCATTGATGTCATGGAGGAGACGTGCAACCAGCTTTCTCACAGGATCTTATGTCTCGACTTACATTATCGCACTGATTTGCGCAGACGGATCGACGGCGAACACGAGCCCAAGTACTGAGACGCTGAACCCCCGCCCTTCTCAACTTGAACTCTGGGTTGCACGTCTCCAAATTCGCCGAGCCCAGCAGAGTCGACACCTATCTGACATCTACAATCCAGGCCAGGCGTCCTCGCGTACCGTATGAGATTACGACATCACCACCAGCTTCAACCATTGAGCACATGCGCACTCAGATCTCACTGCGCCGTGGTTCAAGTGCAAGGGCAGTTGATGCCGAAGAGAGGGGAACCAGACACGGGGCGCAACCCGTCGTCATGCTCACTCCATCGTAACTCACGTTATGCCACTTCCCTGCAGACTGCCATAACCCGTGTGCTGCGGATTTGCCCGTTCAATTCTGAGAGGAGCCTTGGCGCTCTGAGTCCATGCAGTGGGTACGTATGCGAGCCTGAACTGAGCGGTATAGCGAGAAAGACGATGAAATGGGAGAGCCGATGTGAACGGTCGTCAATGCGCTCAGCTGATGGCTTGTGCACTGCGCAGAGCACATGGTTGGCGCGCGTTGTGGCGCAGTGAGTGTCCATGGCCGAATGGGGGTTCGCTTGTGGAGGTTTGGGGTCTGAGAGAACTTGGAGCAGCCAGAAGGCGGCGTGCCATGACAGCGCCAGTGGTGACAGGGACATCATAACTTACCAGTATCGTGTCTGCTCTTTCCTCATATACCGGCGCGGACCCCATTATACGCAGTGAGGTCTAACATGTTCCGCGGCCGTGATGCATAGTAACTACCCACGCAATTACTCCCCACGAGCAATCCTCGTTTGTCGCTCCTCTCAGGGATATAATGTATCACAACCGTTCTGCGCGGAGCACATTCCTAGTCCGCCTTGTCAGCGACACCACTTCGTCGACTACACTTCAACCACACTTCGACCACGCACCGAGAGTCCGGGACTACAGTTCACGCAACACAAACACGACAGGTCCGGGCAGAGCCATACAGTAACCGGAGTACGTCGGATTAAGTCCCAGTAGTGATAATAGGCCAAAATACCCTAAATTTGAATTTTCGGCAATTTACGCCACTAAGTGCCAAATCTGAAGTCAAAAAATTCTTAATGCATCCGAAACTCGCCAAAAATCATTGCAATATTCAGATCAAATACTCTGGCAGCCAAGTGGCTTCTCTACACGCATACTGACTATGCCACGTCCCACCAAAAGATCGGTTCGTGCCAAAAAAATAAAATACATCATATATATTACTCTAACAATAGCTAATTCACGACCCTCTACGCTTGAAGTTGGTTTTTCGTCGTTTTCAGTGGCAATAAATACTTGAGTGCCAATTCCCAGTGGTTAATTTTTTTTTTTGGATTTGGATTTGGCCTGCAGCCTTCAGTAACGAATTATCTACATTATTATCCCCTTCTAATCTGATAGTTTTCAATTCATCAATCAGTGTGGCCGCGTTGCAGTAACAAAATCTAAAATTGAATTTTTGAGTTGCCGAAAACGAGTTGCGTGAACCGTAGTCACCCCGAGGCGCAGTAATAGAGGTACGTGACGGTCAACCTAAAGATCACGTATGGTATCCAATAGAGACCATAGTTCCATCCCGTCACGCCAGTCAGGGCGAACGAATCCTACAGACGACCTGGACATCGTCTGTTAGAGCGCCTGACGTGTACAATCGTGACGTATCTCATTCAAGCGACTTCACCACACTCCACGGTTACTCCAAACCTGCGCTAGACCATCCCGTGACATCGTCACCTACTCACCGCTCGCAGATTTGCTCCCTGCTTTATCCATGTCCGCGGGTCATTCGAGTCCATCGGCACCTGTGAATCTGACTACTGCTGTTGTCTTCGAGGGGCCGGAATATGGTTCACAGACATAGTTATACGGCATGGTTGGATGCCATACCCTTCATAAAGGATGACCTCCATGGTCACCATGTCAAAGTTCGTCAGGAGGAATGGATCCGAGTCATCTTGAATCAGCCGGTGACGGCATGGGCAGAAAAGCTGCAAAGTCTGAAGGACGTCAATCTCGCCAGATACACTGCTACAAAAGATGAGAAACGGTGTTGTTGGCATTTTGTCAGGATCGTCAACACCATACTGCAAAGGTGTCGCTGGTTCATCCCGGATTTGCCTCCCTTTCCTGTCGACAACCTCAAGTTCTACCAAAATGAGGCTGAGCTATTAAATGGAGATGGTGACTACAATACCCACTCGAGCAGGAAGCCCGACGTTATTGCGGTCCGGAGCAGTAGTGGGCTGGCTGCGAGAGCCGTCGACCAAATTTTTATGTCAGACCGGCTTCGTTGGTCGGATGTAATTCTAGCTGTCGAATTCGAGGTCAGTCATGATTTATTCTGCTTGTGTGTCTGAGGGGCGGGCCGCTGACTGTCGCGCCATCTGACAGTCCGTGGTCACGGATACCAGTGAGACGTCTGGCGCGTTATCGTCTGGAGCATCGCATTCATCTGAAAGTGTCAGTTGGAGCAGCACCAGTGAGCTGTCATCTGACGATTATGAATATGACGAGCACAAGCCCAAGGAACAACTCGCAGGTTGTGCGTGAGAAATGCTCGGGTCAACGTCGGGTACGAGGCCATCATGCTCTGGGAATTCTGATGCATTGTCCACTTTTGAAACTCTGGTACTACGACGCTACCGGAATGATCTCGACGCAGGGCATGGTATCGATGGAGGACGACTTTGAGCTATTTTCGGCCATCATCGTCGTGTTTTGCTGCATCTCCGCCAAGCAGTGGGGCCGCATGGACGTCGTCAGGCACCACTCGACCGCGAGCGAGCCATTCGCGTTTCCACCCAGGACATTAGAGGGGGGCACCATCGATCTGGAGACCGCTAGGATTGTATTTGGCAAGAAGATTAGTTGCCGGCGCGTCCTGGTAGGACGCAGGACTGTCGTGTATGGTGTCACGATCCAGCAAGCAGGCAAGCCCGATCGTCCCGGCGTCGTCAAGATGTCTTATCAGGTTACGATGCGGACACCAGAATGGGAGTTCATTGAAGAGGCTCGAGCTCAGAATGTTGAGCACCTTCCCGAGGTAGTATCCCATCAAGATTTCTCCGAGTCCTTAGAAGAAGTCTGGGGTGTGCTTCTTGCCAATGGGAGTGACTTGTATGATGATCGTGTGCTCGGGCTGGTCGTCTTTCCTCGATACACTCCGATTTCCGAGGTCCTCAGCCCAAAGAATGTTTTCAGCATACTGCGTCAGCTTATTGACTGTGGGTGATTTTAGCCATTTTCTCTATGAATACTCAAGATGTCTGGTTTCTTTGCTATGTAGCCTGTAGGTATTGAGAGTCTACACCATGTTAGGATCCTGCACCGTGACATTAGCAGTGAGAATGTCACGGTTGACGTGAGCAGGTCGAATTCATGGGTCATCCTGAATGACTTTAACATCGCGAGCCGAGTCGAAACGGAGGGTTCGACGAGTGGTGCTATCGCATAACGTCGCACGGGAACGCTTCCGTTCATGGTTGTCGAACTGCTTCAGGATAGCAATGTCCAGCATCGCTTATGGCATGATCTAGAGTCAGTGTTCTACGTCGCTACGTCGCCGTCTGGTGGGCGGTCAAAGGGATGAACGGTCGGGGAAATCAGGCCATATCACATACTGGCATGGGCGAGCTGGACTCTTGGGACCATGGTATGTTTCAGGACGTTGGTTATGCCAAGAGGAGGTTTCTTGATGCACGATGGGAATGCTGCGGCGTCAAGCTGTCCCTCGAGCTCAAGGCATTGGTTATCGCCCTGATGTGTGTTAAATGTTGCTTCCGCGTCTTCTACCTTGAGAAGGACATGCTAGAAATCAAGTTGAGCGGTTTAGAACTCCAGGCACGAAGGGCAGAGCGGATGCGACGACGACGTGGCATGCTAGAACAGGTTACGGCATCTGCTGGAGAAGAACTGGATGACCCGACCGCGCTCACCGTCGATGGGCCCTCGACCGTCCTGCGGATGAATGTGGGGTCTCAGCTGCAAGGGAACGACGACAAGTCTGCAGCCATAGAGACTCCTAAAGCCATGGTCACTCCTGATATGTTTCGCGAGACACTAGAGCTTTTCGAGGCGGAATTTTGATGTATGAATTGCTTGAATGCAACGCTATCAGCACTTAGAATGTCACGGTATATAGAATAATACAGTGAGCAAAGGAGGTCTGGTATGGTTTGTTGTGGACACCCGCTGCATGCCGACCATGACACATTGCTTCATTGAAAGCTTGTGCGATGTCAAAAATGTCTTTTTTTTTTTTTTTTCCGAGCAGTGTCCCTATGTATAAATGACAGCGAAGATTCGCGGCTGGTGCTAATTTCCTGAGCTGTGTCCGTTTCAGCGGCCGACTCGGACGATATCTCTGCGATTCTGATCTATCCAGCGACAGGATAGTCGACCTCAATCCTGCATCGATTCGCATTGCAGCTCCATAATAGTACCATACTATGGCAGACAGTAGCCATATAGTCTCCTTCACACACTGCATACGGCTTAGTATACGGCTAATCCTTGAGGTTGTCCATTGATGTACGAAGGACGTGACTCGCGGGCACCACGTCGCTTCTCCAGATGTAGGACGCGCAGTCCCAGAACGACACTTGAGAATTGCCTCCTTTTACAGACCGTCCGCGCCATCTACGCTCTGGAATAGACTGCTTGGCTAGGCCAGACTGGTGACGACGCTACGCCGGACCTGCGGCAGCTCTGCGCTTTGATGTCCTGCGCAGGCGTAAACCATTGAGTGCATGCGCGCTCACGCGTGCGACGCGCTCAGAATGCTTGAGAAGAGACCTACATGGACAATGGTCAGGTCGGTTGCTCGATGGCGAAAACAAAATATTACGTCTGCCTGTGCCCGTTAAGGACGACAGCAGCCCTGTGCCGCCACACATAGCCGCGTCGTCTCCGCCACCATCCCTCGCCATCGTCCCCCGCGGCGAGTCCACGATCCACTGTCGCCAGTGCCCGCGCGGTCTGTGTCCTCGATATGTCGCCTGTGCACCGCGCCCTCTGCTGATCAGAGTCCCCAGACCCCCATGCAGCCCTCCAAAGACGAGATCCAGCGCGAGGTCGAGAACCTGCGCGACATCCGGCGGCGCTCCACCGCACAGGGCGGCCCCGGCGCCCTCATCCTCGACCCCGATCTCCCAAGCCCCGCCTCCCAGGCCGCCGCACAGGCTGCCTACTGGGCCCCCCCCGCCGACGACTCCAGCAGCGACTCCCACTCCCATGACGGCTCAGACTCCGGCGGCAGCTCCAGCGAGGACCCGTTCCACCTCTTCTGGGTGCCCGCCAACATGCACCCAGAGATCGACCCCGCCCAGTTTCGTGCCTTTCTGAAGGAGCATGCGCGGGCCCCGGCTGATGGCAACGGCGCCCTCGCCCGCACGGGTTCGCTCGGGTCCATGTCGTCGCTGGGTAGGAAGCGATCCATGCTCAGCAGGCAGTACAGCCCCTCCGAGCACGACTCCCCAGACGAGGATCGTGTGGTGCCCTTACGTCGAAATCTGTCATCGCTGTACCAGAGCACCGGGCCCCAGCTCACTATCCGAGATCTCCAGAAACTCGACGAGCTGGCGGAGGAGGCCTCCAAGAGCAGTGACCCCTCCAAGCTTCGCAATGTCCTTCGACGCAGCCTCAGCATGAATGTGGCACCCTCAGGTCTGTCGATACCACTAGCGCGCGCGCTCTTTCCCCTTACAATGACTTATCCAGCTGTCGACAAAATGGACAACATTCCGGAGATGACCGACGATGCCGACGTCCCCATCATCGTGCCCCGCCCAGGCCAGATTCTGCGCCGCACTGTACGCACAAAAATTCGCAAGCCTGGGCAGACAACCGAGGGCAGCCATCGCTTCAACGCCACCCGCCGCGGCCTGGGTGCCCGTGCTGCAACCGTCAACCCAGAGGCCCAACCCCGAACATCTAGCGATCTGTCCACCAGCGACCACGGCGAGGCCGAGCCGGCAGGGCGACAACGTGTGGTAAGCGGCGAGAGCGTGTACTCAACATCGCCACCACGCCTCGTCCGGCCCGAGTCCTACAGTGCAGAAAGTTTTATCTACGATGCTTATGCTAGGGAGGATCACTCGGACGAAGAAGCCCCCTCTACGGTCACCTCTACGATCGAACTCCTTCCTTTTGACCCACCCATACTGCAACCCTATTCCTCGCCACCACTCAAGGAGGAATCAGAGCCGGCGCCAGCTATTCCAGCCATTCCCGTCCTCCACCAACCCCAACCCCAACGGGCCCAGGGCACGCCTATACCAGCGCCGATACCCAAGCCCGACTTGCCTTCTCGCTCGCCCTCGCCAGATACTGGAACCCCCGCTGCCGCGCCCCCCGAGCCCCCCAACCCGGTCCGCCCACGTCCCTCCGGGGTGCCGCTCCCACATAGCCCGTCGCCGCCACCTATAAGCACGGACAGTAGGAAAGAGAGAGACCGGAAGGGCCTGTTCGGAAAGTGGGGCGGAAGCGAAAAGAAGGGCCGGAAAGACAAGGAAAGGGAGAGCGCGCGCGAGCGTGAGAAGGAGAAGGAGAAGGAGAAGGAGAAGGAGTCTGGCTTCTTTGGATCACTCTTCGGATCCAAGAAGAAGCCGGAAGAGGCCTCGTCCCTAAGCCTTGGCCACAACGCCAACCGCGAAGCCGCCGCTGCCCTCCTCGGTGCGTCCAAGTCATCCAAAAACTACGTCCCCACCACGTCTCCGCAGCCCATCAACGGCAACTATGCGCGTTATCCGATCCACGTTGAGCGCGCCATCTACCGGTTAAGCCACATCAAGCTGGCCAACCCCCGTCGGCCCCTGTACGAGCAGGTCCTTATCAGCAACCTCATGTTCTGGTACCTTGGCGTTATCAACAAGGCACAGTCCCAGTCCCAGCAGGCCACCGCCACCGCCAATCCGAACGCAGGCCCGGCACAGGCCGCGGGCGCGCCGGCCCAGCAGCCGAGCCTGTCAGAGGCGGAGCAGGAGCAGAAGGAGAACGAGGAGGCGGAGCGTGCAGAGCGCGAGCGGGCAGAGAAGGAGAAGGAGCGCGAGCGCGAACGCCAACAAGAGCAGAAGGCACAGCCCCGCCGCGGTAGCCTCACCAAGGCCCCCGCCGCAGGCGCGCCGCCCACCGGCTCGCGCCGCGCGGAGATGCCTGTCCGTGGGCCCCAGTACGACATGCAGCACCGCGCGATGGAGAAGGAGTACGGGTACGGCGGCACGCCGCTCGTGCAGCCACAGCCGCAGCGCGCCGCGAACCCCTTGTACGGTGCGCCGGCGCCCCAGGCGCGTGCGGGCGCCCCGGGACGCTCGAGCCCGCCGCCTATGGC
>QLPM01005297.1:0-30628 GCA_003314695.1 Albatrellus sp. MG142
GGATGGAAAACACGTTCCAACAGGCGGGTAGGGGGAGACGGGTAGATTAAGGGGGGAGGACTCGAGGCTGGTCAGAGGAGGGAGGGCGATGGGAGACAAGGCATAATATTGAGAGTATTTGAGGGACGGGTCGGGCTTTACGAGCGATGGTCCGCACGATAGCAACCGGTTGTGGCACTGGTGCGTTGTGCATCTCGATGCGGCCGACGTGGAACGTGTTTCGACGACGGCGTTCTTCGACCTTAATCACGGACAAATTCTTCAAGATTCTGCCAAATCTCTCTTTCAGCACCCTTCTCATTCCATTTCTTCCCTCAGGCTGGTCCTCCCTGTCCCCCTTCTCTACCAGAGTCATGCACATCCGGCATTGCCGCCAACAACATCTGTACCCTTACCCAAATCGCCTGGACCAATTCCAAGCCGTTTTCAGTCCGGCTTCATCCAAGCATGGCCAACTCAACGATGTGACCGACAGATGCTGTTTTGGATGTCAAAACAGTCTTAATTAGTCCAATTCTCCGCAAGTGACAGGCCGGACACAGTCGGTGCCTGACGCTGGCGCTCCTCCAGCCGCCGCTTGCATAAACATGCACTTTCTGGGATGAACGACAGCTCCATTTGACGTCTCCGCAGCGCTACGACGGCGACCCATGCAGTAACCCAAAGAAACGTAGAGACCGTGACGTAGTAGAATAGGCTTTACCGTCACTCACATGCGCTCATACTTGATGATCACCGCTTAGTACGCACCTAGCTAACCTGGTCCACTAAAATTTTCAGGCTTGTGCTGTAAGCAGCTATCCTGACATCACCGTGGATCTCCCTCTCCATTAAACTCAATGGTTGGACATGTCCCGCGGCATGATTCAATACCTAGGAGATTCGAGGTTTAACTTTTACTACCATTACGTTTTCAATTTGAACAGCTCAACGTTTCCGAGAACAGTGTCTATCCTGATACGAATACTGAGTCCTTTACGCGATGACATACAAGCATGTGTTACGCTGGATCACACACACAATGTACAATTGAGCTTCTCACTGATATATTATAATGGAGCGGACATACAGTACTTGCAAATGCGCGATAACCGACCCCCCAGACTCCTTTTCCCTCTTCCAAGACGCGTCGACAAGATCACGGGGTTTCCTACAGGAGTCACGAGGTTGTCGCGCAAGAATGACTAGTCAATTAGTAGCTGCAATCATCAGACCTAGAAGTTATCGGACCTTTCAGTCGAAAGTCTTCATTGTGATCTACTGCACGCATAAGCAATAATCGCATCCCAGTTTACGGCCCCAGTAAGTTTTGCGGTTCATCGTGACGGTGCTGTTCCTCGTCAAGCCTCTGCCGAGTCATCTTGTTAATGTTCTCCATCGCTGTAGGATGGCTGCTCCTTCAGTTGGATCTCCCCATTCGTTAACAGTACCTCGGCCCTCGATCAGCATGGTGTCTTCCTCCACCTCTCATGTACCTTCGTCAGATAGCAGCATCCGGTACGACTTCGACATCCACGCCACCTATGAAAGGATGGTGTCCAGTGAAAATGTGAGTACATAACGTCGGCGAGTTCTATCAATATAGCACAACTTTCAAGATCTCCCCACCTCTAGGAGCAATACTATCTTTGACCCAATTGGTCGCGCAGTCAGGCGGTGAGTGAGACTATATCATCATGCATTTGCCGAGGTGGAATATCATCAAAACAGCTGGGACAATGTTTGAGTTAGTAAAGGCCCTCAATGATGGTGCAGAAGTACTCAAAAGACGAGTCCCCAATTCCATAGGCCTCACAGCAGGCTGCGAACTGTTCATCGCGTTTGTGACGTTATTTCCTCATGAATCCGTCGTATGTCCTACTGTGTGACATTCGTCGGGTGATATGCTGACAAGAATGCCATCAGAGCTTTTCTAAGTTGAAGACGGAACTTATCAGGCAAGGAGAGCAGTATGCTTCTAAGGCCTCGAAATTCCGGCATACAATTGCAAAATCTGCCCTCGATTTTATCAAGGACGACTCAGTGGTATGCCAAGGTGTCCGTGGCGGCGGTGGATTAGTCTTGATTGTCCATTTTCAGATCCTCACGCACTCGTATTCACGAGTTGTTATGGAGGCGTTGCTGCATGCCCATAAGTACAAAAGGATCTCAGTCTATGTCACAGAAGCACGTCCACGAGGACTCGGGTGGGTGGCATCGCCTCTTAACATATCGATCTGGACCCTGACTATGTTCTTCACGTTGTAGTACCAAGACGTATAAAGCATTAACAGCGGCCGGGATACCCTGCACCGTTGTGCTTGATTCGGCTGTGGCTTATGTCATGGATAAAGTGGACTTTATTCTTGTGGGCTCCGAAGCTGTAGTCGAAAGTGGCGGACTGGTCAATGCCGTGGGTAGCAATCAGATGGCCATCATCGCAAAGGCAGAAAACAAACCGTTCTATGCTTTGGCGGAGAGGTACGTTCTGGTGGTGATTTATTGAAGAATATAACTCACAGGATGGGCAAACAAAAGCTATAAATTTCATCGATTGTTCCCGTTGTCCCAGTATGACCTGCCGACGCACACCCACGAGATTCTCTCGTTTCCGAAGTTCACGCAACATTCCGACGCGGAAATTATAGACACAGGTTCTGTACCACGTGTCTCAGACACATCCAAGCTTCAAGTGGGATCTGTAGACCGATCACTAGCTCTGACGCTTTTGCCTCCGACATCTTTCGTGCCGCAGACAATGACGTCAGAGCAAATCGCGAAGAACCCCGACGTAGACTACACCAGGTGAAGGACCTTCAGCCGCATTCGATATCGTTCGACATCTTTCCACCTGCTGAATGCTTGTTATTTCAGACCCGACCTCATTTCTCTCGTATTTTCGGACGTTGGTATCTTGACACCAGAGGGAGTTAGCCAATACTTGGTGGGAATGTTTGCTGGTTAATGCTGTAACAATTTTGTACTTCTGTGCCGTGTGTCGTCTATGAATATAAACGATATCGACGAACCTGACTTCACAGGGAGCAATGTATGGACCGTCGTTGCTGATAGGGACCCGATAATCTCTGATAACTTTGGCTGGACATTGAGGCTCCGATTAGATATAACCTGTGAGGTGTTGACTACTTGCTCACGGGATCACATATGACGACAACATAACGAAGTTCCTTTAGAATTCACGAACTCTACCACTCCTGCTGAGCCAACATCTTATGGATCTCACCGGACGGTCTGCATGACTTTCCTGCTTTGAATGTATCTTGCTTCTACTGAAGATTGGAAGAGCTGGCGGTCTGACTCCGTGAATTGGTGACCCGGCCGTTGGCTCAGATTTTACTGTAGATATTCACAACTTGCTGACTGTTGCTGACGATGAGGTGACACGAGTATCTGACCATCTATACTGCCACTGTACTTCTTAGAAAGAACATGGGCTCATGCCGTCTCCCACTTTTCATGCACCAATGGCAATCCACCCGATATCTCTCTTCCCAGGTGATCATCCGCCACTCTGTCGCGATAGAGACTTCCAAGCACTTCCAGCCCAATACTGAATTGTACGTCAGAACAACGTCCCGATAGGTCTCATGCCTCATATATGTATCGATATCATCGATTTTAGGTATAATTTTGCGTGCCCTACTGCTTGGCGTTGCGTCCGGATACAAACCGGGGTCGGATAAATATTGAACATTAGCCTTTTGGCGATTTGCCGTTGCAAAACCACGTTGCAACCGTTCCAGCTTGCGGATCTAATAACTGTAGCATATGCCTCCACCACTAAGGCAATCCGATTTCATTATTTAGGTACCATTCTCTCACCGTCCGAGAAAGATACAGTACTTGCCATTATGATATGCGTTCCAAAACAGCACGAGGTATCTCATATGCAATGGCGATTTCATCTTCACGGAAACTCACTCGATGAGTGATGAGTGATGTTATCGGTGTCACTGCGTGGTCATACTCCATCTTATTGCCGGTTCGGTCGGTCCCTAGGAGATTGACCTGATTTAAAGCCTCGCAACGGCTGAGGTGGAACGATAGTCCTCCCGACCCACTTGAACAAGCCAATATGTGCCACTGGCGAAGGTGGGCTTTCAGTGACATCCAAGCTGCCATATGCTGATCAGCCTGTAGGGTGACAAATACCTATCTGCGCTGCGGACATGAGGAAGAGCTTGTCAGTCTTGTCGTCGTTTACTTGTTCACATGACTAATGCCTTTCCAGCCGGATGAAATGGTAATGTACTCGACGCGTTGCGTGTTATCGCCCGATCAACATAGCACAGATCCAATGCGATAGTCGCTGGTGCAAGTTCAGTGATCGCCACCCACCGGACTGCATAGCTCCGCAATGCATGCGGTCATGTTTTCAGTTGTAAGCGCGTCGTCCTTCTGGGTGATGCCATGCATCCATTGACTCACTGTTTCGGGCGTCAAAGTCGACAGTACCCTCAACTATTCAGTGCGACAACCTACTTGGTTCCGTGGTGTCAAACATACTGACCAGCCGGTAATAGATCCGCATATCGATAACTTTTGTTCAGAGTGCCTGGAAAATGGCGAGCAGCTGACCGCTGCTAACAATACACAGCGCTAAAAGGGGGTAGATATTTTCTTGCGACAAACGGATTTTATCCATGTCGTCTATATGCCCTTATCGCGCCTAGCGGAATGCAGTACACAGTAATCGTGGTGAGAAGTGGTTGTATAGAGTTGAGATACCATGTACCTTGATGTTCATCTACGAATGTTTTCTGAAGATTGCAGATCTGTTTCAATCCACGATGGAATCTTTGTGTCGGCGGTGTTCCGCGGAGGCTTAAATTAAGAACTCTGGAAGGAGGATCGTTGCAGATTATCAACGGCAGAGGTCAGAAGAAGAACTCTGCTAGCGGTGCTGTACGGTAGGTGTTGGGCATCAGTTGATCGAACCGAAGTGCAACCGACATTCAGGTGGCGGAGTTGACAAATTGCGCCATTAACCGAACTTGGCAGAACTCAGCAACTTCCTCCTACAATGTGAGGAAGGGTAAACGTCATCCGGAAGATGATTATATTTGTCCAAGAGAAAAGAAACTCCGAGAAATCTTCTACTTTTCATCGATATAAATTTGCCCTGGCGGGCGAGAGCAGCCGCATGAAAAAGGCGATCTTACGAACACCTCATTGTCGAGAATGCAAGATAACCCTAAAAGCTTCCGCATGATAATAATCCTACAAGCGAATACAGGGTTTATATAGAGCGTGCAGTCAACGCCGAGGAACACCGACATGTTGCCTGAGGGATAATTCTCATGATGCTTATGGTCCAAGCAACGATTGCAAGAACTCACCGACGGGCCTCCAGCAATAATTTCAGGCGAACCTTCACGCACTCGCATCTTCGCTAGGATCACACGATTGCCTAGCCCAAAACTATGATTACACGGCAAAGTCTTGTCTCGAGCGGGTGGGCTAGCTCCTTGTTCTTGTCCTGCTGAAAGGGAAAGAACACTGAAAATCACTAGCCGTGGGAAATTTGCTGTTAAGCATTTCTAAACAAGCAAGCTCATTTAGAAGGCCTGCAATATGGTCGTTGATTCCGCTGCTGCAATTGCGATGATTGCTGACTGGTGTGAGTGACTTCCGCTCGCACATAGTTTTGTATATATGTATCACGGGCAAAGCCATAGTGCCGTTAGTCACCACATCGAGTGATGAAATAAATCAATAGGCTGTCATGAACTGAAACTCTTATCCAGCAAGGCTATTTATTACATCCGATCATTGCGATTGGAAGTTTCACTGTTTGAAAGGTTCGTTGCGGGTGATTCGGCCCGGCCCGGCCATACTGCGTGGCCCGAGCCGGACAACTGAGTAAACTGCATCTTCGCTGGTGTATTGTCCTCTCTCTTCCTCCTTGTCATGATTCTCGAGGAGAATAGTTCTTCATCAACATCCCAATGGCTCTTTCCGGTGTCTAGTCTGCTTCAAACACCAACTTCGAGAGAGAGAGATCTAGAGGATGAGATGTACGACAGGGCTAGAGGCATCGAATTTCTATTTCGTCTTGGAACATCCATTGGCTTGTGAGCTTGTTTTACTCAATGTCCTCCATCCAGAATATCACATCGAGGAATAGGCACCTACCTGGCGTTCTCACTGCGGCCACTTGGTTCCACCGATTCTTTATGCGTCACTCGATGGAAGACTACCATCGTCAGGTTGGCGTTGTATCCTAGTGCTTCCAACAACGTCCTTTCATAGCTCTACTAGAACGTCGCCGCTGCTTGCATATTCCTTGCTACAAAAACTGAAGAATGTGGAAGAAAACTCCGGGATGTGGCGCGAGTATTTTGCGCGAAAATAGACAATCTCGATGTTCGAGAGATTCCCGAGGCCGGCAAAGTAAAATCTTTCTCTTATATTTTCTCGATACTTATAACGAGGCGCGACAGGCAATTGAAGAAGCCTCACATGCTATCCTTGTTACTGAGGAGGTCCTGTTAGAGGCACTTTGCTTTGATTTTGTGGTAGATATTGTGCATGCCGAACTTGTGAATCTATTCGATGCTCAAGAAACCAGTTACATTGTTCAAGATTATGCTTGGAGCATAGCTCATGATTCGTAGGTCCCTCATTTTGCGCACCGACAATGCTTAGACAAGCGCCGGTGCCTAGGTATCGAACACCACTATGTGTACTCTATCCTTCCAGTATAATCGCGGCTGCATGCTATATCCTGTCTCAAAGGATTGCCGATGGTCCACACACGCTCTCGTTGGATGCTCGAATATCACCTTCCCCTGCATCAGCCTCTCTTCCTACTCCGCCGACCCATAAACCAGCTTCTCCCGACAGCACACGCTTCGCTGTAGAATTCTTTGGATTCAATGAATCGGAGCTGACAACAGTGGCAGGTATGTACCACCAGGTTGAAAACAGGGGTGTGCACCATATTGACACAGTCCAGATGCGCTTGCCATGCTCTTAGAGTTCTACCAATTCCAAGCCTCTCAGGGCCTCGTGGACTACCTAGGGTCCATTCTCTCAGTGATTGACCTTGACCTTGGCATATTAGCAATTGACAAATATCCGGATATGATAGGTGTCACCCCCTGCTTCCTCGCCCTCTCGACCCGCCATGTATCGACGGTTATCTAGCCCTAACGGCTACCCAACAGGCACACATGGCTGGACTCCTGACTCAGTACATGGGAGCAATACGCCCACATAGTGACAGCCTCACGGGCGGGTATCCTTGGACACCGTAAGATGAAACCTACTAGCAATGTATGACTATCACCCATCCCACCGTCTAGCCTTCGTATGGCACAAAAATCTTGTGGAAAAAGATAGTGGCTCAGTCCCTGACTTAATTTTCGTTGGAAAGCAGGCTGAACTCGAGGAAGTAGTAGATTCTATAGAGCGAGCCATCCACCCGTGTCATGATTGTCTACTGATACAGATAACGAAGACCACTTTGATACAGCGCTGGCGCCGTCGTCCTGCGCGCCGGGGATCGCTGTACAATCAGTGACAGTGGTATCGATCCAGCCTTGGACGAATTGTTTTCTGGTTACTAGTTCGGCTGCAGATAGTGGCCTGTATATTGGAGCGCAGGGCAATGAGATGCCATCGTGTGTGATGAGTCGAGATAGTGAGATAGCGTCCTGCAAATGGGCTGAAGTTGCTGCCTCTGCATGCGCTTCAGCGTGGGTTGCTGATATCTGGTATATGAGGAATGGGTGACTGACCATCACTTTTCCCTGACCAGCTGGAAAAGGAAGGCGCAATTGAAGATTCAGTAGAATACTTGGGTACTCCGTCCACTGGAGATAATAAGAGGTCAATGGGTTCAGGAACCTATTTCAGTAGAAATCCCGGTAATCGCCGATAAATGGTCAGTTTGGATGTGAGTGGTTCAGTGCACACTTGGAACACCCACCTCACGACTGATCAATCCACCTGGAACATCCATCGAAGAGGATAGCCAAAAAAATATTGTCTGCAGTATAGTTGGGTTTCTCGTATCGAAGGACTGGACGTACGTTACGTGCGCACGGGTCCAACCTGTACCATGGGTTATGAAACGTTCGCGGGTCTCCACGCGAGTTCTGCATTGATGCCACTAACCTTTGGAGAATAGCCCGAAGACCCAACCAGAGTAGTTGGAGAGAATGAACCAAGGGCAGCTGTTTAGAGCACAAAGGTCATAAACCTAGGTAGGGCAACAATTAGGCATCGGGACCAGTAGCGTCTCCAAGGAAGGCTATAGATGTACCTTTGCCCATATACGATCCTTGCTATGTTGTTTCTGTACCACAGATTCGTCACAGGCAGGGAACTACAAGTCGAACATTGGCAAGCTCAGTATAAATTACCGGGACTGACAGCTGCAAACCAAACCTCGTTGAACTCAGCGAATCGCTCCAGGTCACGTATTGACAGGATCCATGGCGGTTGCACAACGATGACCATCGATGTCCGTCCACAGGCTGCGCTCCATGTGAAGTGACGGAGGATGCCCGCGTCCGCATCACCCTCTTGCAGAATCACAGACCAAGACCTGGTCTCGGGATAGACAAGGTGCATTATGCATTGTATTGTCTGGAGCGGCAAATCATCAAACCACGGTATCAACCTAAAACAGCGGTGGCATGTAGCTGTCCGTCATAAGCTTAGCAACAGTGTTGTTTACCTTTCTATGTTACTGGGAGGAAGTAAGAGTATCTGCGGAATGTCAAAATAAGGGTGGCACGGCACTGATAGCTGCCCAATGGCGTCAGAGCCTTCAACGCCTTCATCTACTTCACTGAAGTCCAACGTCCCGTCGAGGACGACAGCATCGACAACTATTCAGCGTACCGAGACAGATCAGCGACTCCTTCGTCGACAAATTACCGCAATGAAGAATTACATTGTTGAATATGTTTGCCGAGTTTGGCCTGCTTCAAAGGCTCCGTGTGCTGTAACCGTCGGTATCGCTCAGGGCGGATGCGAAGTGTGTTGGCATGGCTTTTGTGGCCCGGTGCTGGTATCGGCGGAGTGTCCTTATGCAGCGTTAGGAACGGGAGTACCGCCTGAGATAGATATAGTCTCAAATTGCCGAAAAGACCAGTATCAAAGGACCCAGGGAGTTTGACGACCCTCATAGCAGACGGCGCCGCACTAGTCGGTTCATAGGCAACTGGGCGAACATCGTGGTTCTCCATGGCAAAGTTGGAAATTCAGAAAGTCGACCAAGAAATGGCTGAACGCACTCTTATACTTCCTCCTTTCCTCCTTGTAATTTGAGGAAGCATCGTTTCGCAACGCAAGTACAAGACGCATATTTCATTGTATTTCGCTGCCGTTGCGAAAGCTGGGTAACTACAAACGAAGTTGTAGTGACAACATTTACCATTCCTGTCATGCCTTATGTAGCAGCCCTGGACTATACATGTACCGTTCAGCAGGGTGGTGACTATCACGTCCAAACAAGGCTGGTTACTTTTGGCAAATAATCAAGCTACTCGAAGTTTAAACCACTCGCGGGTGGTTAAGAATAGGTATACAGAGATTAAAAATACTGAGACAACGTCGGTGACAACAGGTAGGTAATCTCACGCAGCTCCCGTAATAATGATGAGTGCGGATGAAACTAGTACATGATAACGACAAGTCCGATGGTAGACGCCATCTCGTGAGAAGAACACACTCAGCAATGAGGATGTCCGCGAGCTCTATGGTAGATGTCTTGAGTTGATAGTCTCTCCGAGTCTCTCTCGAGTAGTGCAGTCTCCGCATTGAACGGGGCTAATTCTGATAGGATTCTTGATAGGCAACGCCATCATTCGCACGCAGGATTGGGACTTACAACCTGTACGGGAGGCATGTTCAGTACTACAGTAGTGTGACACAAGGGTGTCCCTCATAAAACGGACCAGTTGGGTGGACATGACGTCCGCTGAACAGGCAGTTTGGTTGCAAGCAATCCTGCAAACGGGTAGACATAGGCGTGAAGTGGCCGCAGGCTATGAAGAATCGTCCGTCAATAACCTGGAATAGAATCAGTCTAGTCTAATTCTTTGTATCGAGGATAGGCAGACATTGTGACACATAGTGCTGTCTGTAGGTTCCGTACAGACCGAAGAACTGTGTCGCCTTAGATGGATTGAGCGGATGGGATTAACAGCATAGGCGATTGGTTGCTGGGATACATATACCCATAGGGTTGTCCATGCTTGAGACAGTGGGAGGAACGCTGGTGACGCCACTGCTGACCATCGCTTTTACACGCCTTCTGCGGCCAGGCCATCATCAGGCCAGCAAATGTCCAAAGGCAACGCTCAAAGGTTATTGGATCCTTGCAAAGGTCCTGCCGCTTACGGTTGAGGAACGCGTTCTTCTCCGATGTGACCTCTAGCCGACCCCAAATGGACAGCGTCCGTGAAACATGAAACGCACCTGAGTTAAAAGAATGTGCTCGCCTCTATTTGTCGATCTGATATCGCGGAACAAACGAACCCCTATGCTCTCGCAAGGCTCAGCCGAGATCAATGGCCTGTGAGACAGACGGCGATGATCGAGAATATCCGAGCCACGAGGGAAGGGGCAAGCCTCTAGGCCTGTGACTTTAAATGCCGTTGCGTGCTTATGGAGCCTGCACATGCGGCCAAATGCCCAAAGCCGTGACGAAATCTCTTTTGAATCTGGCCCACGAGGCCAAACAAGTCTCCACGCGTCGATGGCACAGACTGAAAGAGTGTCCACAGAACCTGGCTTGCGGCGGGAAAATAAGACACACCATTGTCGCCATCGGTCAACGCGCTTCTTCAATATGAAAGTGGATAACTATAACCGAACGCACGTGTGATTACGACACTCGCTCACCCAGAATTTGTCGGACGGACGGCGTGTAACAGGTGTGGGGGTGATTTGCAATTAAGGTCATTTTTGGCTTTGGACCAATGACACTGCCGTTGATCAGCAGCTGCCAAGCCCACGTTATGCGCGCTCCAATCGAGATCAGCATCAGCGGAGACCGCATAACACGGCTCTGTACAAAGAGGAAGAAAATCATTGTACTACGAGAACACAGACCTTCCTGAATGACTGGATGGCGCACCCATGTCCGGTAAAGACAAGATGCGTACCTAAAGACAAACTTGTGGCGAGCGTCGAATTAGGCTGAACTATATTATGAGACAGTATCCTAGAAGTGAGGAATAATGCTAGGAACTATATGGGCTCTCGTTGCTATCATGCTCCCCGAGCGCGGATCGCATTAACGAGCTGCACCTTTTTCCGCACCTGACAAGCCAGGGTCAGCCAATACAAATGGTAACATGGTCCTAACACACCTCATGCGCAAATCGCCGTCTCCAGCGCTCGCTCTTGAGCCTCCTTCGCTTCTCTCCTTTCTTTTCGTGCCGAGCAGCCTGACGAAGCTCTTGAGGAACCCTGTTCCGCAAAAGGGTAGCTTGCAACTGGCCCAATGCGGAACCGACATCGCCCTGATTCACTTCAATGCTCCGCCCTTGCATAGCACAAATAGTGAAGAATGTCACTGAACAATAATTCACCTACTCACCTGCGTAAGTACCCTTTGGCACCGGTAGTTTGTCCAAGCTTTTTTTGCTATTGCTTTTCCATGACTCTTCCGGTGTCTGATTTCGAACATCGAAATTTTTCACGGTAATAGATAGCGTTAACAATGCACCCCATTGAGCATCAAGCTCAGGTGAGGTGGTGTAGGGACGCTGATGCATGGTGACACTCGCCAGCGGAGGGCGTACAGATGAATTGTCAAGAATGGTTCGCAAGGCAGATGCGCTTGTACAAGCCAAGCGATAAGGAGAGCATGCACGGACAGAAGATAGCACAGAGTATAGCATGCTGCGGGAAGAACGCCCGACGTGCGAATGAACAACAGTCCAATTCGATTAATAATGTTAGGGTAGTTTTCGTGGGAAAATGTTAACTCTTTTGGACCCAGTCCTTCGCGCCAGTGCAATTAATATTGTCATATTACAGTACTAGCCTGAGAACTGACCGTCCCTGAAGCCGCTATTCAGGATGTCGTCAGATGTTCTCCTAGAAGAGTTTGAGGTAACAACACGCTCCTCTTGGTATAGTCATATCCTGATTACTTCTACCGAGGTCCTTGAATCTATATACCCAGAGGAACTGACCAGTCTGTGTCACCGTCCTTCGTTGCTTTTCTAAATACTAAGACTCATGCGAAGAGATATCTGAAAGCCTCATTAAGATATACGTCGAGCCAGATGATCCCGTAGAGGGAGGCGATCCCTGTCTGTATTCTTCTTGAATCTCTAGACACTGCGCTAACGATCGGACAGTAAAACTGACGCTCACCGTCGAGTACCCGGATACTTATCCTGATGATATTCCTATCTTATCCCTGGAACCTTTTGAAAGCGACTTGGAAGCAGGGGAAATCCAGTCCTTGCTTGATGGTATGAAGGCTGTGGTACGTTTGTTCTTCCCTGTTCACGCATGGCGTCGTCTATTTGGATCCTTCAAGGGTGCAGAGAATCGAGGAATGGCAATGACGTTTACTATCGTATCGCATCTGAGAGAACAATCCACTTCCGTCGTGCGCTCCAGGCTTGAACGGCGCAAGAAAGAAGAAGCCGATAAAGAAAGAATGGCCCTGGAGGTAGATCGGATCGAATGGTCGTTGTTTCACGCCTTCTGACGTTTTTATAGGAAGAGGAAGCTCTGACCCGAGGCACGCCAGTTACTCTGGAATCTTTCTTAGCGTGGAAGAGCAAGTTTGACAATGAGCTGGCTAAGAAGAAGGCGAGAGAGTTGGATGAAAAGCTCAAGGGGTTCTCGCCCAAAGAAAAGGAGGAATATAAAAGGATCGCCACTCGACTGACCGGTAATGCCTTCACTCAGATTGTTGTCTCTTGCAACTTAACGCGTGATTAGGCCGCCAACTGTTTGAGCGTGACAAGAACTTGGCCACCTCAGACGACACACTATTAGAGGAAGGCACAGTTTCTGTTGATATTACACAATATGAGAGAACAAGAGAACACGAGGACGAGGACGAAGACGACATTGTACATTTCAGCGACAGCGACTAACGGGTAGTTGATTGGATTCATTCCAGTTCTGATTTGTACTTTTGTCTGTATCATGCCGGTGGAAAGCCTTGTCGCATCTAGTTATGTAGCACGTGGATACAAGGGAGTTCTTTTTTGAAATTTCTCATTCAATGGTCGTCAGCGCTCGACGTCTAGACAATATGTACTTGTACTAATACGTCTGGGGAGAAAGGTATCCTTTCAAGTTTGCCTCTTCTCTGCACTGGAGTCCCGCGGAATCGATGAAGGTGTGATGCGTTCAGGTTAGTGAATTGTGGCCTTCTCCACCGGCCCCTGTCCGGGTCGTTATAATCCATTCCCCATTTATATCGACCACCGTGCAGCTATCGTCTATCCAGAATTGCCAAGTTGCAACCTCGTAACGCCTGTCCGGCTCCTTGAATTTTCTGTTGTCGAGTGATTGCACCATCCGTTCGTACGCTCTTTCGCATTCTTTACCCCTTCCCTCAATCTCCTCCCAACGGTGTCGTTGAAAAATCCGATGTCGTGGACAAATACGGAATCATGGTGTGAGAGCCTTTGGATTGTTGAGCATCGCTGTCGAAAGACGATGGTGTCACTCACTGTACACGGGGCACAAGAAAATAAATCGGTGGCGCTCGCCACCCGCGGGACACATAACTGATACCGACTTTCTAACTGGATACAAGGTGCTATGTATGGTCGAAAATCCCGCCGTTCCAAAATGCTTGTGCGGTACCATAGCCATTCACAGCCCCGCAAGCAAACCACCATGATCTTCTACGCCCTCAACTGCCAACTCTTCATCAAATTTCCTGCATCCAAGATGTTTGCGATCTGTAAGCCAACCATCTACTACTTGCAATGGCCGTGGCTGGCTACCGATCACAGCTTCTTCGGCCGTCGCCTTGAGCCACTCCAGGACAGGCTTGGTGAACCACCTGTTGACTTCTCCCCACCCTTTGCCAGTCTGCTCAAACCAGCCGAGATGTCCGCCTCTTGCCGTGCGTACTAAAACGACCCATTCATCAAGAGCGTCCGTCAGGGTCTGTCGCACCACTGGATCGTCGTCGGCACTGAAGGCGATGAGAGGGACCCGGATGTCTTTCAGCAGCTTGTGGGTGGAGCCCCAACGATAATAATCGAATGCACACGCAAACGGGAATGGTGGGGACGAGCCGCCTACGCAACAAGTGACAGTGTCATCATAATCTAACAGCGTCGGGGACCTGAGGTCGAAAAAACTGGCCATTGCTTTTGCCATAGCAGAATCCGGAAATTTTGCAAGGGCTGGCAGGTGGCGCGTCCAGAGTTTTATCATATTCTGCGCCATGGCTTTTGAGTAGATGTGTCGTCCTATCCAATCTCCTTCTAGTCTTCGATGAAACATTCAGGTACTTGCGATTAAGTCTTGGGCAGAACAGCATTCACCTACATTTTGCTGTTCTTAGCCAAATCCCAGGGCTGACCATGAAGCTCCGTTAGAATGCTACACGCTAGTAGCCATGTCAAGATGATGACTCACACATCCCAAAACACATCCTGAGATTAGTCTGCTTTCTTCACCTTCTTGTGCAAGGTATCTAGTTAAGACGTTCGAGCCCACAGAGAATGCGAGGCCAACGAGTGGCGCCTTAGGGTACAGGTGAGATATATACATGACTGCTTGTCGTAAGTCATCGGTGTGGCAAGCGGAATATGCCTGTGGACTTGTCAGAGGAACTCCTGCGCCTTGTAAAGGTATTAGTAACAGTAGATACATGAGACTAAATGACTAACATGCCCGGAAGTTGACGACAGCGCCCCGATAGCCAAGGCCACCTTCTTCCTTAGGTTTGACAGCAGGAGCCAGCACGGCACGCAAATAAGACTCGTACGAACCTTGGGACGTGAAGAGTAAATGCGTGGGACAACAGAGAGCCCTGACAGCGTACCACCAGTAAGCCCGTGCAAGACGACAATAATGGGGGTTTCGTCATCTAATTCGTGTTCGCTTGCACTGACAGGAGGTGTAAAGTCCAGCCCTCTTCATGAAAACAAATATCAACAGAAACCCCACTGGTTCCAAGGAATAATTCGCTGACATTGTACCGCCGTCCTTTAGCCGAAGGAGCGTTCTGAAGAACAGTTCAACCGCATGCGATGACTAAGGAATTATGTTAATACCTATCATACATGACCTCGTCTACCTTTGAAAAGTCGCCATATGCAACTTGGCAAGTCTGGAGATGGCCACTAGGACAGTGATGAGCGTTCAGAACGCAGGTTGAGGCGAGTGAGCTTACTTGAACAACCACCATGGTGGGTGGTACGGAGAGAAGAGACTGGGACACCTGGACTGAACAAAAGCACGGAGTGAGATACGTTGATGGTGTCCATCTGGACCGCATTTGACGGGGAAAGTGGCAGGGGAGTCTGGCCAGAGGAGTCGGGGAGAGTCAGTAGAGGAGATGGAGCTGAAGAAGGAGCCCATGAGGGAAAAGGGCATGCGAAGGAGTGACCAGGGGATGATTCGGGATAAAGCAGGGCAATAAGTATAACGACTGTCGGCGTCGCTCCAGTTACGACGAAGAGGCCCGCTGATCGCATCCACGGCGACTCCCGCCGGTACCAGCACCTCTGACCAGGGTTAGAGCATACTGTACTGTACATCCTACCCGCAATTGATCCGATACTTTCAAGTAACAGCAGGCCCGTCCTCGTAAGCTTGGCGCGTAGATCCGATAAACGTTATTCAGCCGAGACGATTGAGTCCCACCGCAGGTCGGCGCAGCGTGCTACTAGTGGTAGTACATCCAAGCCCGCAACCTCTCCACGAGTCAGCCTGGAGCCGCGCATGGTGTTTCCGAGGCTCATTGCCCATAACCGGAACGTCGGTTCATGTTCAGTTTAGCTTTGTGTATATGTAAATGAACTCACTTCAGCCAGCAGCTACAGAAGGTCATTTGCAGTATTATACATAGTCAAGGGTCTAGAAATGAAATTCCAGACAGGACACTTGCACGAATACTCGCCTTTGGCTCTTTGAATGTCATGGTATCACGAAGTCTCACGCTCAGTACCATTGCAATCTGTCCCCCAGCGGTAGTAATCTTTACAGATGCGAGCCTACTGGCTGAATCATGGGTTAGCTCTTGCTTAGTCGGGTGTATATATTCGGATATTCCATTCCCCGATCAGCGTATGCATAACTTTTTTGGCTTCGTTTCCTTCAGCAGAATGTTAATGTTGGAATTTCAAAGGGCCCGAAGCCCGAGATATGCCTTTCTTTTGCCTCACGGACTGTTTACTTACTTGTGGCTAATACGTTACAGTACGATACGGTACGCCATGGACTGCGCATCCGCCACATGGGCTGCATAGTGGCCATTGTGCATTCCGTGCCGCATTCCACAGCGGCTGCTTTGCCTCTCGCCCGCGGCGCAGCGCCACTTTACTTACTGCGCTTTTTTTCTTTGCCACGCTGTGTTCCTCCTTTGTTCTCACTACATATATATATGGTACAAGAAAGAGCTGCCCACCTCAGTCTGTCCGCTGTCTATGCGAGACTGAGACGTTTTGACCGTCTAGTGCACTTGCGAGACTCGGGGCATCGCGCGCGCGCCGCTGCTCGTTAATCCTTCAAACTTTCACAGTTAACGCAAAACACGCTCCTTTGTCAGGATGGAGGAGAAAACCACGCGCATATAGTGAGCTATCCATCACACTCTTCTGCGGCTCTTGCTGTCAATCCCCTTCGGCTGCTGTGATAACTAGTACAAATCGGAAATTATGCATATGCCAGAAGATATATTCGAAATAGCCATCGCGAGAGCAGCTCGTGTCATCGCGATCGGTGCAGATGCGCAGATAGAAATAGAGTCGCTTATGGATCGCCCGGTCAATATTCTTTCATCAAGGATGCTAGTGACGTCAGTTTGCGCAAGCTGAGGGCAATCGGGACTAAAATTTAGAGACAACTGAACGTCTGAGCCATGGCAGCTGGAAAGACTGTCCTCAACTCAGACCGACTATCCACAGTATGAAGACTAGGAGTCCCTCCCCAAACGTCGTCGCGTCTTAGAAGTTAGAACGTTCCCCGAGTCATGACCAACTTCAAGTCTAATGACCAACAAAACTTCGTAGATTTTGCCGGAAACTATAATGAAAGCCAAAGCGCTAAGGGCTAGGCAATGAGAATATCAAAATGAGGTCGAGGTTGGACAGCTTTCCAGTATGGCGTGTCCTGCCAGTGCAGACGATGTTGGTAAGCCCAGCGATATCGTCCACACAGGCTCGAGGACATGGTTCATGCGCATCGCCACGCGCTCTGTCAAAGGTTGATGGAATGTCATGCACTAGAGCATCATACTGCTACGGAATAATCAACTTCTTGAACATTTGCAAATTGGCCAAAAAAGGGTGTGTATGGTTGGTGTATGCCCACGTGACTGAACGCGTTGGATGCAACTTATGGGTGTGGTGGTTGCCACAGTCCATGCGTCGAACGTGCCTACGTTCTCTTCCTCCCCCTCTATATCTTCCTTATGACACAGCGAGCTTCAGCTTCAGCTGCGCTCTCTTTTGATGGTCATCCCAGCGATACTGCCGCAGCACCATCCCCGTCTACATCTACCAGCAGTGTCGAAGATGCGGTCAACTCCTCTTCCGCCCGGGTTTACTTCGGCCCTCTGCAGACTCCAGAAATGAAGTTCACCTTCAAGGCCGCTCGACAACGTGGTAAACTAGCCCCACCATCAGTGTCTCCTCTCCGCCGATCACCTAGGTTATCTCGTGTAGTGGAGGATATCTCACGCTCCGCCATTGTGCCGGGTCGTTCAATGGAGACTGAGAGAATCTTGGTTTCCGAGAAGGGAGAGATACCACCGAATGATCTGTTTTTCCAGGATGGTGAGTTCATGAATGTCTGTGCCTTGTCTTGTCTCAAGTAGCTTTTACATTTCTTTGCAGAGGCAGGACCTTCTTCAGCGTTAGCCGTCAAGATCTCCCAAGCCCATGAAAATCCGTCTCCCCCTCCCGCCTTAGAAGACTCTGAGGTCGTGGAATCATATAACCTTATTGACGTTTCACGGTCACCAGCCGCCGGGCCACCTTCACGAGTTACCTCTCCTTCGCCATCTCGTGTGTCCCATCGGCCGGACAGCTCATTATCGCCTTACAATATGTTCTCAGGAGCAGCAAGCGCCGGTCAACCTCATGATGTCTCGCATGAAGATCTCATCAATTTTGATTCTGTCGTACTTGACGAGATGGCTTCGCAGCTTATTACTGGATCTACTTCCCTCAAACCTATTGTACAATCCACTTTGCGGACGTTCGAGTCGATTGAGGCGTCGCCATCTAGCCGTATAGACTTTATGGCTCCATCTCCATCAGAGAATTCTCTGGCCAGACCTACATATTGCGAGACTACATCCCCCGAGACTACCGTTGCCAAGGACGGCCAGAAACCAGCTGATGATGCCGAGGAGGACGTTAGTGGATCGGCATCTCATAGACTTTCTCCTGGGGTGCCGCCCCCCACCCTTGACTCCAATGCGTCGAGGGCTCTAGATTCAAATAAACATATTTCATTCAATAACGACTCGGGACTGTATATTTCTTCGAGTCCCCAAGCGAAGCAATTGATGCAGAAAGAGATAGGATCTTTGTCGCCCTCACCGGCTTCCGTTGACGTTCTCTCCAACCTACCAGCACCTGTGTCAGACGCCCACCTCACTTCAGAGAAGTTAGCCATCGAGTCTTCTGAAGCCACCATTCCTTCTAGCCTCGTTATGGTGCCATCTACTCCCCCACGACCGTCTCCTACAACTCCACCCCATAGGTCACGCGTGGCAATATACAATGTTCAGCGGCCGCCTCCTTCCAAAAGCCCATGGCGAGCCAATGGGGATACTTTCTCGCCAGCGAAACTTTCTAGTCCTCTTAAAGACCCAAATAGAACTCCTGCTAGACGTATACCTATGGCTCAAGCTCTTGCCGAAGGTTCAGAATCTGCGATAAAGGCATTCCAGTCACATATTCAAGTCACTAACAAGCTGGGGATGCCCCCGAGATCTGGTTTACTTGGCTTCCCAGTTTTCACGCGACAGACGGTACAACGTTCAGGCGACAGTCCCTCCAGACATACGACAAGCCCTCCTATGCTAGGTTCGACGCACGTTGGTGTCCTCCGTGGTAGTTCCGTGGATCCGGTGACTCCAGTTAAAAAGTCATCTCAAGTCAAGCTTCCTAAAGCGCTTCCAGATTCAGAGTTAATGGGGTTTTCAAAGTTTCAGTGTCAATTACCCTTTCCTTTGCGGTCGATGGGACCCAGAGGTGCATCAAAGGTGCCAGAAGCTATCGCCGAGGAAGCTGAGCCTTCGACCACACTGAGTGCTCCGAATAAGAGTGTCCGTCCTGTTACAAATAGCCCAGTCAAGTCAGGACTGCGACAACCCTCCGCAGTTTCTGGGAGCAGAATACCCAGGATTGGTGCAAAACCCTACGTGAGACCTGTAGAAAAAGGTAGTACGGTCGGGAGGAAGTTGTTAGAGGTAGGACGGCGAGGCGCTGGAACTTCAGCACTTGTAAGACCATCTCATTCCTCTGCTGTTGTGTACGAATTTATTTATGCCATTTACAAGAACAAGCCATTCCGCCTAGTCAAGTCTACCACTGGTAGCAGCTCAGATGATCTACCAGCTGTGACTGCCGTTCCTGCGTCGCAACTGGCACCTCCTGTCTTTAATAAAGCAGGTCCGTCAACGGCACCTGCACTCAAGCGCAAACACGAACAAGATACTTCTGCCCCCGCCAATCCTAGGTTGACTAAGGTGCTGCGTCAGGTAGTTCCAGGCATGTTAGGGCCTAAGTACCAGCCCATGAACCTTTCTATGCCGTCTGTTATGACAAGTACGATTGAGGACAGTCCGGCCAAGAAACCAAAGCATATGATACAGATGCGAAGAGTAGTGGACAGTGCGGTCAGAAGACCGGGTGCCGGCGACACGGGCGTTCAGTCGTCAGACCAGGAACAGGCGGAGGCAGCCTCTGGAAACTTCGCCTCTACCGTCAATGAGCAGGCTCCTGCAATATCTATTACACCGACAGTCCAGGACCTTACAACGGTGATTTCACCTTCGTCCTCCGTGTCAGCAGCAGATTCAGGTTTTGAACCACTGGCCACGAAATCCTCGAGTCCATCGCCAGATCCTATTGCATTATCTGGACCATCCGGTTTATTACAGGATGAAGCTTCCACGTCTAGTACGAGGCACACCAAGCGTACAAGGAAGACGGCTCATCCTGCGGTCGATGTGTTCGGAATAATTCCGCCGCAGGCATCTCGCCGGAGACATCAAGCACAGACAGTCTCCGGTGGCTTTCCGGCGATGAGTGCTGTCGCTCTCAAGGCGCTCACATCCTCCAATACGGTAAAGAATCAGCAGTACTTCGCCCATTTGGAGACGGAAGTTATTCGCAAGCTTGGGGCTCGCCCAGAAAGCCCGACGACTAAGGTAAGGACGGTACTGGAGCGGCAGAGAGAGGAGAAAGGCAAAGAGAGGCGAGAAAGAGCGGCTCGGCGTGCGCGTCGGAGCGGGGAAGCGGATGATCAGGATGGGCTCGACGAGATGGAGGATAACAGCTTCTTAAACCCGGACGATGGAGCGGATAGGGAGCCCTTGAAGCATCGGAGAGGGCCAGGTGACGTGGAGGATTACGAAACTCCAGTCAAGGGTGCCGAGCAGAAGATGGTGAAATGGGATCGGGGGCTCTTCAGCACTATTTGTCTTGACGACCTGAAGCCGAATTCGTGGAAGAACATGAAGTCTGCGGCACCACCATCGAAAGGCGTGCTTTCTAGCGTAGCGAAGGTGGCAGACCTATTCCTCTTCTAGTTCGAAAATGCTGATACAACGACCTCGACTAGTCATTACACATGGACAACTATGGCAATGTCTTGAACGTTGATTCGCCACTGAAAGACCTCGTTAAAGAAAGCATTGTTGTCCAGAAATTTGTCTATGATGACGACGATGCACAAGTACAAGAGATACCTAAACCCAAGGGCAAGAGTAGGAAGGCCAAAGGCTGAAGAGCCTTTCTTTTCTTATCTCTTGGTAAATTTGCCCTCAAGGCTGAATTTACTTAGTAATTTATTGCGATGCTCAATTCTTACCGTTTACAATCACCCACTCGTTGGCTTTTGCATTTCTCTCCTTTTTGTGATGCAGCTTGGTATATTTTGTGTTGTATCCCGTACATATATGCTACAGTCACGACGTTTTTCAACCTACATCTTGACTCTGTATGACAGTGTTGGGCTAGCCTGGTTGACAGGCAAAACGAACAGCTCTGCGATGTTGACATGGGCTGGGCGAGCAGCCACCCACACGATTTCTTCGGCGATGTCAATGGCGGTTACTATCAGAAAGCCGCAGAATGAGTCCAAGGTGCCCCGGCATCAATAGCAGTACGAACGCGGTGCGAGTCCCTCATAGACTTTGTCTGCTGCAGTCTTGTCACCGCGGAAACGAACGATAGAGAATTCAGTCTCCACCATTCCTGCAGAGCACACTCAGTCATCGTGTACGGCGGGGGAGATGCGGCGCCATACCTGGCTGGATCTCGCTCACGCGGATCGGCGTGTCAACCAGCTCTCTGAGTAAGGCCCCACCAAAGGCATTGACGGCGTGCTTGGTCGCGCAATAGATGCTGCCGCCGGCATAGGGCTCACGGCCGGCGACCGAACCAATGTTGATGACATGACCCGAGTTCTGGACCTTGAAGTCTATTCACTCGTGCGGGCGGGCATTAGGGGGCGAGGGCACGGCAACGAAAAACAGGACTCACGTTTGACGAGGAGCTGGGTTAGGGATATCAGCCCGATGACGTTGGTCGCAAACATGGCGTCGATGTCCGCCTCTGCAATGGAGCCGACGCGGTCAACGCCGCGGACAAACCCGGCATTGTTGACTATTTGCAAGCCGTCAGCTCTGGTCCCGCTGTGGGTAGGACTACGGACCGAGAATGTCGACGGCACGAAGCTCAGGACGGATCTGGTCCCACAGCGAGGCAATCTGCGCCTTGTCGGAGACATCCATCTTCAATGCCTGGATGATCCCGCCGCGCTGCACGCCGGACTCCTTGTGTGCCGCGGCGGCCTTTTCGACGACACTCTGGAGGGCATCCTCGCGCCGCGCAAGCAATATTAGATTGGAGCCACCCTGGGGTACGCCAGCGCACAGTGAGCGAAGAGGGTCGTTATGTCACTAGATGGTGCATCGGGTTCACCTTCGCAAACAGAATGGCGGCTTCCTAGAAACGAGCACGGTTAGATGGGGCCGGGGCGGTGGAGTGGTCGGAAATACATACGGCACCGATTCCGGCACTGGCGCCTGTGATGAGGACAGTCTTGCCAAGGAGTCTGGTTGCATTGAAAACAGACATGGCAAGTATGGGAGTTGGAGATAATTATGTGCCCGGTGGGTGGGAGGGTGTATTTATCTGATCTTTCCGTGTCGGTTGGCCGCCGCCACGGGTGCAGAGTGCGGAAAGCCGTCAAGAAGTAAGCTTATCTTATCTTCCGATAGCGCGGTGATCGATAGTGGTGCTTCATGCCCGGGCAAGCGATCGTAACGCAGATGTCCATGCTCTCTAGTGCTACCTCTGATGAAGTTAAATCCTCGCATGTACTGTCTATGCGCAGGTGGAATTCACTCTTGGATTGGCTCAAGGTGCATGGAATGCTGGTCGACAGCCCGAACCTCCTCGTGGAGTGCAAGCCTTTGGCGGGTGAAGTATTTCTATTCTCTCGCCAACATCTGCAACTGGCTAATGGTTGCTCAATCGAATATAGGAATGGGTAACGGTCTCTTTGCTACCGCTGATGCGGCCGTGAGTGTTCCGTGGCTATTATCGCACGCATCATGACAGACGTTGAGAATGCTCCATCGTGAACCCACAGCCATATTCTCCTTTATTTATTCTTCCCAGTAGCGCCAAGCTGAATATAAAGACGTTGTCAGCACATTACCCCGCAAGAAACAGTGTGCATCCGCTCTCTGCAACGCAGGTCATATCCCTACATTTGTTCCTGCATCGACCTCTCGGTGATGAGGACTCAGTCGAGCCTCTCTTCGGGCCTTACATTTCCGTTCTTCCTCGTGATTTTGATAGCCATCCATTAACATGGCTTGTAAAGCGCCAGCTGATAGGAGAGCTTGCGTCCTCCGAGCTACGACTGTTACAACTTCTACCTCCTAGTGTCTCAAGTGCATTGGAGCAGGTGAGTAAGCGTTTCTGGGTGGACTGGAGAACAGTCTGCCGATACCTGGTGCGGAGGTGCCTACTCGCGTATCTCCCGGCCTCGTCGTTGATACTCGTCTTAGGACGAGTGCCCGTTATTGGCTGTGCCACAAGAAAGAGCAGGCGTCAAATTTGAACATGATCCTCGAGATATGAGCGCTTCGCTAAAGTTCCTGTGGGCGTGGTTGAATGGTTGCTCTCTATTTCTTTTAATGCACGTTCACTTGCTTGACGTCTGGACACGACATAGTGAACACGCGGTGCCTTTACGACGACCTCGGAGAGACCAGAGCCGACAACATTAGTCTGTGTCCCGTCTTTGACTTCGCAAATCATACGTGGACGGCGCCCAACATGCAGCCTCTGCGTTCTGATGCCAGTATATGGAATCCCAACGGATTAAAGCGCAAATCTCGTTCTCTCACATGCAGCACATGCAACGAGGCTGTACGGCAGGGCCAGGAGCTGTGCCTGACCTATGGCGCCCATCCAAATAGCACTTTGCTTGTTGAATACGGGTTCGTCCACAACATTTCAGAACAGGATATCGCCTGTGGTACATATCCAGGCGAAGTCGAAGTGAAGGACGTCATCAAACAGCTATTCCAGTCCCGGGGCGCGCTGGGGGTCTGGATGAAAGAGACCTTGAAGTCGCAAGGTTACTGGGGGTGAGGTCATCTTGGTCCAAGCTGTTTATCGTCAGCCTTTCTAACCAATGCCCTCACGTATTATATGGACGCAGGGATTGGACTATGCATTGTTCTCCAGCACCGGCACACCCATCTTACCGACTGATTACCGCATTACGCCTTTACCACCTGTTCCCCATTGTCGTCCGCTCCGTGCCCACGTCGCCAGAAGATGCCATCAAACCCTGGCTCGACACAGTATTGGGCATACAAGAGACCATCTCAGACGAGAACGAACACGCCTGGAGAAATACTTTGCTCCAGGCCTGCGATAGTGTCATACAGAGAGCGAACGCAGCAGACAGGCAGCTAGACGCCGCGGCCTGTGATGATATTTTGAAAGATGGAGCATGGTGTCAATGGACGCTGCGTAACCTGCGGGTGCTATGGAGGGAAGAGCGTATTGTCGCAGTCGGGGTGCGGGAGAGTCTGTGCAACGGAGCAGAATTTTAGTCGTTGATTCGATTGAACCAGATATCAGCAACTGTCGCCCATGGACAATATGGTAACTTAAGGAGAAAATGGACAGCGCCATCACCATGCAAGTCAACCAATACGTTAGTGGGGTGTTCAATTTCTTGCGGTATCGTCAGGAGATGGCTCCAAACAGTGAAACCTAAGTCAGTCAGCCTGAGATGAGGGAGAATGACTCGTGACAATATTAATGTTGCTCTCGCGGGCGATAACCTCGTCAACCAAATGGGTGGCTGACCTTTGCTTGATATCAATCGAATGAAACGACTCTTATGCGCTCAAGCAGTGAGAGAGTAAAAAGAAATGTCATATCATGTTCTAGATGCTGGATGCTGAATGCGATGGCGTAACTTACACAGGCTCAATCATTACTTTTGATCGTAACATGTCCAGACAAACGGCCGAAGATGCACGCAACAGGTGATAAAAAAACAAGACAGCAACCCTTTAATCAACCTCCTCCACACTTGGACCCTCCTCGCCACCACCGGCACCTCCAGGGAAGCCTCCTGGGGCGCCGCCTGGGGCACCAGGGAAACCGCCTGGGCCGCCGGGGAAACCGCCTGGTGCACCCCCTGATTGGCTGTAAAGCTTCTGCATGATGGGGCTACGACAACATTATCAGTCTCTAGTTTCCACAGAATTTAAGACGTTGGGAAGGCTTACTTCGCGATAGTCTCAAGCTCCTTCTGTTTCTCCTCGTATTCCTCCTTGGAGGCCTCTTGTGAGCTGTCGAGCCAAGAGACGGTGTCATTGACCGCCTTCTCAAGCTTGGCCTTGTCTGCAGCGTCAAACTTCCCAGCAAGTTTCTCGTCTTGGATTGAGTTACGGAGGTTGTATGCGTAGGACTCCAGGGCATTCTTCGAGGTGATACGAGCAGCGGAAACCTCATCCTCAGCTGCAGTAGTCTACCATCAGCCATCGCAGATTCCACGTATGTAGACATGATAAACCTACCCTTGTATTTCTCGGCTTCATTAACCATGCGCTCAATTTCCTCCTTCGACAAACGGCCCTTGTCGTTGGTGATGGTGATGCGGTTCGACTTGCCAGTCGTCTTGTCAGAGGCGGAAACGTTCAAGATACCGTTGGCGTCAATATCGAAGGTAACCTCGACCTGAGGAACACCACGCGGTGCTGGAGGAATGCCGGAAAGCTCGAACTTGCCGAGCAGGTTATTGTCCTTCGTCCGCGTACGTTCACCCTCATACACTTGGATAAGCACTCCGGGCTGGTTGTCGGAGTAGGTCGAAAATATCTCAGACTTCTTCGTGGGGACGGTCGTGTTACGCTTGATGAGAGCGGTCATTATGCCACCAGCCGTCTCGATACTGGAGAAGGGAGTTAGTTTTGAGCGATAGCATGCCGAGAGACTATAGAACTCACCCAAGGGACAACGGAGCAACATCGAGAAGGAGCAAGTCTTGAGTCTTCTCAGACGTGTCGCCAGAGAGGATGGCAGCCTGGACAGCAGCACCGTAGGCGACAGCCTCGTCAGGGTTGATGCTCTTGTTGGGCTCTTTGCCGTTGAAGAAGTCGGAGACGAGCTTCATGACACGAGGAATACGGGTGGAACCGCCGACCAGCACGATCTCGTGGACGTTAGCCTTGTCAATCTTGGAATCGCGCAAGACCTTCTCGACGGGGTCAAGCGTGCTACGGAAGAGGTCCTGGCACAGTTCCTCAAAACGGGCACGAGTGAGAGAGGTATAGAAATCAATCCCCTCGAAGAGGGAGTCAATTTCAATGGAGGTCTGGGTAGCGGAAGAGAGGGTACGCTTGGCACGCTCGCAGGCGGTACGCAGGCGACGGAGGGCACGCGCGTTCGAAGACAAGTCTGGAAGACTGAGTCAAAAAAAATGTTCAAGTACAAAATAACAACATTACATACCCTTCTTGAACTTGCGCTTGAACTCCTGGACGAAGTGGTTGACGAGACGATTATCGAAGTCCTCACCACCCAAGTGAGTGTCTCCTGCGGTAGCTTTGACTTCAAAGATACCCTCCTCGATGGTCAACAACGAGACATCAAAGGTACCTCCACCAAGATCGAAGATAAGGACGTTGCGCTCGCCAGTGACCTTCTTGTCAAGACCATAGGCAATGGCAGCCGCAGTGGGCTCGTTGATGATACGGAGAACGTTGAGACCAGAAATAGTCCCGGCGTCCTTGGTCGCCTGGCGTTGGGAGTCGTTGAAGTACGCGGGTACCGTAACGACGGCGTTGGTGACAGTCGTTCCGAGGTACGACTCCGCGGTCTCCTTCATCTTCGTCAGCACCATGGACGAGATCTCCTCAGGTGACTATGAGATAACGATATAGTTAGATCGGCCGATTGCCACTAAGAGATAAGACTCGAAGTCATTGTACTTACGAACTCCTTGTTCTCACCACGGTACTCGACTCTGATGTAGGGCTTGCCACCCTTGCTGACCACGGTGAAGGGGAAATGCTTAAGATCTGACTGCACTTCGACATCATCGAATTTGCGGCCGATAAGACGTTTCGCGTCGAACACACTGCGGATGTGATATCAGTAGACGAGCAGTCGAGAAACGCGGAACCCATACGTGTTGTGGGGGTTCATCGCGACCTGGTTCTTCGCGGCATCGCCAATCAAACGCTCATTGTCTGAGAATGAGACATATGAGGGTGTCGTCCGGTTACCCTGGTCGTTGGCGATGATCTCCACACGATCGTTCTGCCAGACACCAACACATCTGCGCCCGATAGTGAGTGGGAAACATTAAAACCCATAGAGAAAGATAACATACGAGTAAGTGGTACCCAAGTCAATGCCGATGGCTTTTGAGGAAGACATTACTTTAAATTCTGTGCGCAGGGATTATTGGAAGGGGGGTGGCGGGGAATGTAGGTAGGCGCGTAGAAAAATAAAGGACTGAAGAGAGGGGGTCAGAGGAGGCATCTTTTTTATATGTCGTAGTGTTCTGCGCCCTTCTAGGACGTTCCGTGGTTCTTCTTTTACCTTCCACCCCGGAACCTGACGCCGCATGTCCCCCGCAAACCCTAACCCTGACTCCCAACCCTCGAATGTTCCATCCCCTCCTAGACAGCACTCAATCCTACTCTCAGTGGTTCGCAGACACCAGCAGCCAAAGAGCGTGTCCAATAGATAGGTGTGTGCTGCGGGAACGTCCGTACATTTTCTACGGTAAGTGTAAAAAGTTGCAGACATCGCTGGGGCGCAGTCGCCGTCGGACAGTACAGTTCGGCTTGCACTGAACCCAGCAGCGCGGTATAAGTCAAGCCAAGAACATATTCGCGTAGATGAAACAAAATCAGGTGAAAGAAAAAGTATTGCGTGCCCATGAATGTAAATCGTGCGTGAATGCGAACAGTAGAACGAGCCATAAAATTGCAAGTCAGCCGTGAAATTATTCCTTCCTATGCACCATGTGGTGGGTCGTCAAGACTTTTGTGCGCTTGAAGGTCGCGAAGTACTGATGGATCGACTAAAGAGCATTTGGCGTGGGGACATCAGACATCCGGACGACCCAACATCTAATTCAGCACCGAAAGCTGACCTGGAAGGACACTTCTTCTGCGCACATGTGCTGTTCCAGGAGACCCATCGGACCCCACGTCAGGTAACGGACGCTACACGAAACGGGACATGGACACATCAGCCATTCAGTCAAAAGTATGCAATTGCCGCATTCCACTGACATCCAAGCCTGGATCAGCCATTGGCACCCGCTCGATCCCACTGTCGTCAAGATCATGCGGCACCTCCCCATCGATCGAGACCGCATGTAGCTCTAGTGACAGATCAACAATATCCGCGTCGTCTGCAGGTGGCGGAGGCGGAGGTATAGGCTCATCCTGTTCAAAGCCTTCAGGCAAGTGGCCATTGGCATTTACAACAGCCCTCGCGCGGAGCTTCTTCCAGCCTTCGTACCTATCGATTGCGTGCTGTCGCTCCCTAAGTAGCCGTCAGTCAAGGTGAAGAGTGCTCTAACGAACAGAAGGGACGTACTCGATCTTTTGCTGCTTATAGTGTTGCATAGTTTCGTCAAAGAGGTCGGGGTTCAACTCCATAAATAACTTCAGCGCATTATAGACCATTCCGTGTATTGTCCTAAGTACCGTTAGTCCTCGACACATTCGTGACTGGAAAAAAAAAAACACCGGTCCGACTAACCGGTTCCAATGAGACTTTGAATTTTGATAGAGAGCAGGAAACACGATAGGTAAAACGACAGCCATGTTGTCGCTCATCAGATTCACGATGTACTCGTTGTTCCAGTAGTAGAGCGCGCGCTCCGCCACTTGGAAATGCTGGCTGTTGATGCACCGCGCCAGCTGCTGGAACAGTGGTACTTGAATCTTTTGGAACTCTGCGGGGTCAATCACGTCCAGAATCTCCTCCACCTCACTCAAGAACATGACCTCCTTGGGTGAGTTCACCTTCGGCCAGTACTTGAGGAGTCCCAACACAACCTCTTCTGCCAATGTGCTGTCCTTCTCCAGGAATTGCACGACGCAGTAAGCTAGTTGAGGGTGGTACATCGACAAACTCTTCACTTTGTGCAATGGAATGAGGACGCGCATCAAGAATGTCTTGTGTTCCTCTTTGAGTGGCAAAGCGAACCCATTGATGATGGAACCGAGGATCTCCAGAAGCTCCGCGATTCCATTGTGTCGTTCCGTTTCGTAGATGAAGTGATAGAACACGTTGTTGATCGACCGCCGAATAGGCGCACGAAGATTGAGGAACTTGCCGTAGATACGGTGCAGCGTGGTCTTGAGAAAGTCACGCTCCCGAGGATCTTCCGAGTCAAAGAGCTCGAGGAGGTTAAGAACGAACGTCTGGTCGATATACCGTTTTGCGAGATTGGTATTGAAGTCGGGGCTTTCCACAAAGCGGAGGAAAAACTCATACACAATTTTCAAGTGAGGCCAGGCGAGCTCGAGGACAGGTTCGTCCTCCTCTGGATCAAACGCGTCACCTGTCGGGTTGACAGGAGGGGGTATGGAACGGAAGAGGTTGGTGGCAAACTGGAGCAATGGAGGGTCACAAACGATGGCACTGGGGATTTAGGGTCGCTGCGTACCATTTTGACAACCTCAGGGTATACGGTCTCGGTAATAACGCCACGCTGGGTGGTAATGTATTCTAACATCTCATGTAAGGTCTGTGCTTTGATCTGCTTTCCTTTGAGCTCGGAGCTCGCGTCGTTAAAGTCAAAGAGGACATGGCACTGGTGGAGCTTCTTGAGGAACAGCTGAGGCCGCTCGCTGGGAGGGGTCTCTGAAGAAGACGAGGAAGTTTATGGAGCGAAGAGAGAGGGAGATAGGGAGAGGCGCACCCATGAAAGGAGGCAAGCGTTCAATCTCCACTTTCTCGGTTACGACGAAGCGACTGCTCCTCTGCTTTCTGGGGGGCTTACCGACGATGGGGATTGTGTCCTTTGGACCGGAGCGCAAACGGATGAGGGTGTTTGCGCGCGGGGGGGTGGCGGAACCGCCCGGCTCGAGACCCAAGGAGGTTCTCTCTGGAGAGCCATATGCGCCCGGGCGAGCAGCGGGCTCGGAAGTATCCGAGCTGACGACGACGATGGGGGGGGCTGGAGAAGTCTTATCGGGAGTGGGATATTTGCGATCGGGGGCAGATGGAGGGGCTGCGGCGGGAGAGACGGAGCGGTTGGACGCGGAAGATGAATTCTGAGACGCGGGGAGAGCATGATTGGCGTTGCTGCCGGTTAGATTGGAAAGACTGGCGACGGCGGACGAGGCGGGCTGGGGTAAAGGCTTGGCGGAATTGGGAGGGGGGGCAGGCGCGGCAGGCGCGGAGGCGTTCGCAGGCTTTGTATCTTTGGCTTTGTTCGAGCTGGAGTCCTTTCCCCTGAGCTGGAAAGGGAAAAAGGGGGGTGAGAACAGGACGGGGAGGAAAGAGGAGAGACAAGTACGAGAGACTTCTTGAAACTTTTCATACTGGAAAGGGCGAGGGAGGGACGCCCTGCGATGGGACAGGAAGGAGGCTGGCGAGAGAAACGGCCCAACCTCTGCATCGATGGTCGACGCGACACGAGTCACGCCCGCCCGTGACAGCCCATAACTCCCCTCGTCCCCTGCCCCCCTCCCTGCCCC